>SKCR01008812.1:0-159137 GCA_019454045.1 Zanthoxylum bungeanum | reverse complement strand
CAGGTTCTTCTGGAGGATGGCTACTTACTCTGTAGATATCTGTTTTTCTCCTATTTTATAGTAACTCGTCGTGACCTTAGGTTGGTGCTTTTAATATTTGTACAATTAGTTGCCATTTTAGGATGGCTGCTACTTGAACTTGATTGACAGGCTACAGGAACGCATGTGTTTGAAACAAGTTGCTGTAGGCGGCATGGTTGTTTTGTTAACTAACTGAATACAATATTCTGTTGCAGCATAGCTACCCCTCCAGATTTGCAAGCTTGGTCAAAAATGGCTGAGACTTATGATAATCTCACAAAATCTGTTAGTAAAGCTTCTGATAACCTTAACAATTCTGCTATCATTGTTATCATTGTTGTGCTCTTTTCAAATATTATTCTTGTTATTTAGGCAAGAACATGTTGAAATGACAGGTGAGGATTGCAATGGTTGGAAAATATGTTGGCCTAATGGACTCTTATCTTTCTGTTGTGAAGGTGTGATTCCCTTTTTACCTTTACTTTTCCAAGAAGATGGGAGATATAACATATAGAGCCTTTATAATTATCAAGAAAGTATGTATATTGATCTGTCAGTTACCTACCCAGGAGCTTGGCCAAGTGGTTTTCAAGCAGCTTTGTTTGGCTGGTAACCTGTGTTTGAATCTTGGGAAAGTTAGGGAGTTAAATATCAATTTGGGCTTTGCCCTCTCCCTACTTTTTCAAAGAAATACTGAAAATATCTGTCAGTTACCAATCAAGAAAACTTTATAAAGGAATGCTGATGGTGATGGACACAAGATGCTGTTGCTTAGAATTTCTGTTCCATTTTTAGTATTAATATAATTCTATGTAGAATGACAAACTTATACAATGAAGTTTCAGAAATGGAAATGTTTATTGTTTTGACCGGATTAATGCATAGATGTCCCAGTTTCGACTTTTACCTGTTTTTGTTGTTAGACATCCATACTGCTGAAGTGTACTATATGACAAGATTAATTGGACCAAGTAATCTCAACCTAATAGCTCCAGCTTTTTTGTTCCCAGTGATTGTTATTTAGATTATTTGACAGTTTGTCCCATGATAGTTGCTCAATGATGATAGTTGAGTGAATCTAGTGAATAGATGTTTGTTATTTAAGTGAATTGACGTAAAGTACACAAGAATGGTCTGGTTTGGTTGCTCAGAATATAATCTATTACATCTGACGACTCTCATCCTTCTATGATGCAGGCCCTTCTTCATGCCTGCATATCTTGTTCTTTCAAGCCATCAATTGACTGGATTGCAGCTTCTGACCTTGAAGATGATTGTGCAAAACTGGTGCGGAAGCCGCCTTAGTTGCATTTCTGTTGATTTTTGTTCCTGAAATTTTTTTCCTTATGTAATTGTTTCATCTTCTCGTTGCAGACACCTGAAGCTCATGCCGCTGCATGGGAGATTTTGATGGTAAGTATGACCATAATCATCTATTTATTGGTCAACACTTCGGCTCTATTTTTTATTGTTTAAGTAACCAAAACATGCTCTTCTTCGCATCAGAATCCAAAATTTGGTCATGCTTATTGTAATAGCAAGACTTTCCTTACATGTCGACCTCAATTTTTCAATTTATTTCCTTTTATATTTTAAAGATAAATCTCCGTAATGAATTTCCATATTTCATGATTTTATTTCATACGCTGTTAGAATAGAATGTGAATGTATTAATAGATTTTAAACTACTTCTGGTAAAATCTCCATTTGCAGAATGCTGAATGTGTCTTAGTTCCTGGTGGGTTTGGAGACCGTGGTGTGAGAGGAATGATTTTGGCTGCAAAGTATGCTAGAGAGAATAATATTCCTTATCTTGGGATTTGCTTGGGCATGCAGATTTCTGTGATTGAGTTTGCTAGATCTGTGGGTGACTTATCTTCCAATAGAATTTTCTGTTTTTGAGACCATGTTATAATGTAATACCATACTACACTGATTGCCTCTAATTTCTCGTTTTAGGTTCTGGGTTTAGAAAGGGCAAACAGCAATGAGTTTGATGCCGATACACCGAATCCTTTAGTTATTTTCATGCCTGAGGTACAGTTTTTATTGATTGCATTGATCTTCCTTGGTTACTGTGATACATTATACCTACCAAACCAAGTATGCAATTAATCATTTTTTCCACACGCAGGGTTCAAGAACGCATAGGGGAAGTACAATGAGACTAGGTTCTCGAAAAACATTATTCCAGACTCTTGATTGTGTCACCTCAAAGTTGTATGTGATTAATCTATTTTTCAATTTATAAAGAACATCATGACGTCTATAATCTGTTGCTGCAACATACGACTTGACAATTCACTTAGCTTCATTGTTGTTATTTGCCTACAAAGTTGGATCCTTGGGCCAAATAGGTGGAGGACCAGAGGTTGATTACTTTTATATAAAATGACCAATCTGGTGGTTCATATGGTCACAAAGTTATTGTTGTCTTTTTTGTGCTGCCTTCTCTACCAGAAACTTGCAGCCAATTGGTAGATTTGGGGTCTCTAATGCTGGGGTTAGAATCCAATAGGTTGCATACCCAAATAAGGATATTTAATGTTTGCATTTTCACTATACTTTCTCATGTTTGCTAGGTATCGTAATGCAGAGTATGTGGATGAACGACATAGACACAGATACGAGGTTAGTTGTAAAACTCGATTCAATGGGGAAAAAACATGTTTGACACACCTAGTTTCCAGTGGTCATGTTGTGATAATTTGATCATTACATACTGCAGGTGAACCCAGAGGTAATTGGAGTCCTAGAAGAAGCTGGCCTAAAATTTGTAGGGAAGGATGAAACTGGAAAAAGAATGGAGGTGGGTTTCCTCAGTATTGATAAAAAAACTGGGTTTATGCTCTAATATATCTGAATCCAGTAAGAAGTGAATAGTTACAACTCCACAATTTAGATCACAGTTTTGCACCATATACCTATAAGCTGAACAACTTAGTAGACACACTTTTATTGTTTTCATTAGCCTTTGGCGTAAGTCTATTGCCCCTTTTTGGTGGGGAGCAAGTGCTTTGGCACTTAACTAAGTTAAATCTGAAGTTCTTTGATCTCATTCTGTTTCTGCAGATATTAGAACTTCCAAGGCATCCATTTTATGTCGGAGTACAGTTCCATCCAGAGTTCAAATCACGGCCTGGGAAGCCCTCACCTCTGTTTTTAGGTACTTATCAGTCAACACTCAACAACTGAGTCTTGTACATGCGATCTTCCATCTTCACTAAGATCCAGTGACATTAAAATCACTTTGTTATTTCCTCTGTGGTGGGGGAACTGGTGAGGATAAGGGGATGGGATGTAGAGGGAGGGAGTGAAGGCAACCTCCCTTTTAAGTGGGAGTATCACTTTTCTTTAAAATTCACCGAAATAATTTAAATATAGATGGTATTAGAAATTTCATTGATAGCATGCAAAAGGAACATGGGTTGGAATTAGTGGAGCAGTGATGACATTATAAATTTCTTTTATCTTTTGTCCAATAGGTTGGGTAATACATTCTTGGCTTGATGTTCCTATGCTTTTATATAAAACATTAGTTATACATTAAGTGATTAAGTCTTACTCTGATGTTCCTATGCTTTGATGTTCCGATGCTTTTATATAAAACATAAGTTATACATTAAGTGATACTTTGAGCTCCCTAATACAGTCTAGTTTTATTTTAATATCACTTCTTGAAACTCTGGAGAGGCATTCTGCATGTTGCAGTTTTTATGTACATACAAGTTAGCTATATTCATTTCCAAGCTGTGTTTAATTATATGTTTAAATGGATATTTTCTAGTTAACAATAAGGCTTTGCAATTTCAGGTCTCATATTGGCAGCGACAAAGGAATTGGAAGCATATCTTAATACACATCAGAATGGAAGTTGATCTACAACTTTTCACCATCTAAATTGTAGTAGATTATTCTTACAGTTATTAGGTAGGCCATATTCTGAAGTGGCAAATTTGTAGATGCAAAGTAGGATACCTGCTAGTTATATCTGCATAGTTATTACTGCCCCTCTTTGGCCAGTCTAATTGGCAGTGGCAGGATTGAGTTTGTACTGGTTTCAGATTGTTTTACTGTTTTCTCTATTTTGCAAACATAAAGCGTGTGTGTAATGTGTATTGAATAGTGATCAGCGAGTGCAATAACTCCTAAATCTAGACATTGAGCTACCTGGCAAAATCTGTTTGGTATTTAGTAGGGCTGTTAATTTTTCACTGGTGCCATTCGGATCAAAGCTGATTTGTGTTTTTCTTATGTGTAGGTTTTGATATATCGTTTGGAGACAAGCCAATCCCAGGATGAAGAATCTGGGTGGGGGTGTAAGAAAATTTTGTTGTACTTTAGGCAGAAATGAGCAGTTACATTCTTCAGCTGTGAAGATTCAAAAATATTCGTTCTCCATATTTAATCTTCTCCTGTTTTGGCTCAAAAGTAGGATTTTATTAAATTGATTGGATAATGTATCGACCTTTATCGACATTAACATGTATGTTGTATCATGTATGGTTGGCTAATTGCAAATTCATTAGTGATACCATATGAAACTCTTCGGTCAATTTTTTGTTTACAATTACATTGTTAATTTGAATTCATTCCGTAAATTTGGTTCGATAATGTTTCACTGATTACAACCTTGTTGACAAATAAATTCCAGTATATCACAAAACTTCATTGCAAATGTATGCTTAAAATTAATGGCTCATTCACATAACTAATTAGATCAATTGCAAATAAGAATTTGGATGGTGCAAATTTATGTATTGATAATTTTCTGTCATGTGTTATAATAATACAGTTAATATTTAAATTATTATCTAATAATTATCAATTCACTCTCCAGTATGATTATTTTACCAATAATGTAAACACCTACATACTCCAAGAAATATCTTGGATGCAAAAATTTGATTTTTCCTTATTTTTTATATACTTTTTAATTTCTTCAAAAAATTATATGTCTAGAGTGTACATCTATCATTATTATTTTTAAACGTTTGAAAATTCCGCTGCAAAACCATCCGATCCCGGCTTAAGTGGAGCAGGGTAAAACTCTCGACTGTCCCAAATTCTTATAAGAAATATAATTCTGAACTCGAACCCAGAACCTAACAATCAAATTCTAAACCCTTTACCACCGAACAATACTATTCTTATTTTACAACATTCTATTGTCAGAATCAGAATGTTCCTAAAATTGTAATAACATTCTAGATCCTCACAAAGATTTATAGGGTTGAAGAAGTTCTACATTCTACAGTGATATTTGGCGAGAGAATGACTAGGATCACTCTCTCTTTCAAAAACAATGCAAAAACTTCGAAGGATAATAAAACTGTAAAGACTAGAACTCAGGATTGATTTACTTACGAAATGCCGCATTTGAATTAAAACCTGAAAGCGGAAAGAACAATACAAAATTTCAGAAAAAGGATTTAACTTGCGCTGCTACTTAGCCTGTCATTGTACTCCAAATAAGAAATCTGCCTTTGCATCTTAATTTGTTGATAAAACTTAGCTATGAACTCCTCAGCTCTCATATCAATCCCTTCTTCCTCCGGCAAAACTTTATCTTCACAACCCTCATACCCACATCTTTCTTCTAATTCGTTATATTTATCAAAATCATATCCATAAACTCCATCATCATTATTGTCAAAATCGTAATCAAAATCAACTTCTTGAGGAGTTATGCAGGGGATCAAGTATCGCAGGGAGGCTGGACGGTGCATCTTGACGTGGAAGATGGGCGTCTTATCGAAGGAAAGCTCGCGTTCCCCGTAATGTAATTGATCGCGATGAGTTGTTGCGTGACCTAAACTTTTGATAAATTTAGGCACGAGACGTAGCTCCATCATTAAACGTCTCTTAAACACTCCGCCTTTTCTTGCCCACAGCAATGCTAAACGTAGCAAGTTCCAAGCTCTATAACTGAGGTTACCGTTTTTCTTCGGCATTATAGAAATGTTTCAGTTTGCTCGTAGTAATGCAGAAAAATAATGCCAAACAATTTTAAAGCTGGTGGTATGAAAGATTTTTTACAAGTACAAAGATTTTTCAGCTGGTGATGAGGAGTGATGATAATTGATATATATATAATATATATATATATCAAATACATACACATACACAACGAGTAAGAATATTGATACGCGGAAAGAGAGTGAGGGCTGGTGTGAAAACGTGAATTGTGGGTAGTGCCGCCACGTGGCTAACACGGCTGTTCTGTACATGTTATAGCCGTTTTCTTTCCAATTCTACCCCTGCCTGCCTTGCCAGGTTAGATTTGCTAGCTGTTTCTTTCCAACATAAAACGCTTTTGCCTTTTTTATTGTTTTTATTTTTTTTACTTATTTATTTATTTTTAAGTAGGGGTAAGTAAAGTTAAATATATTTTTTTCCATACCTTTTCTTAGATTTGAATCCTGTGACCAATTAAATAAAGCAATCAATTTTTTAGAGAAAACTCTCGTGCCTCTTAACTAAATGACACGTAAAACAAGTTTATTTTCAATTAATACAATCTCATCATTTAAAAAAAAATTATATATTTATATTTAGCCAATCTTAAGATTTATACTCATTTAATTGATGTAGATGTAAGTTAATTTAGTTGGTTAAATTACTTGGATTGAGAAAATAGATATAGAGAGTCAAATATCAGATTTAATTACCAATTATGCTTAAGATTATATTAAAAAAAAAAAGACTATTCTGTTTAATGAGATGAGCCAATCTAAATTTTGTTAAAATTAACCTTTGTAATTTTTTTAATGATTAATTTGTATTTTTACATACTTGATATATACAGGTTTTTTTTTTTTTTTTTTTTTTTTTTTTTTTTTTTTTTTTAAAAGAAGATATATACAGGTTAAGATTGGAATGTGTAAAATAAGCAGTTTTTGAAAGGCCATTTTGGTCATTTCATATGATAAATGTGTGAGATTAGAAGCAAAAGTTATAAGAAAGGACCCACATACATAAAGCCGTAACGCTTTTAGTTGGGCTTGCTTTTATAATTAAGAAAGAAAGATGTTGTAGATAAAGACTTTGCGCAAGTAAACGGTTGCTTATTAACTTTGATAGTTTATAATTCTTAATAAAGTAAACAAATTAGAGAATCCTAAGCTCAGAAAAGGGAGAGATGTTTCTTTGTTAATTCTTTGAATGGAACTTACAGTTGTGCCTATGATTGTTTGAATATCTAATGAACCGTGTCTGGGGAGCTGTACTAATCATTTATTTATTTGGTATTTCTAGTTTTTAATTTTATTTTACTACGTGAGAATCTTCCTATGAAGTACTTAATTGCAATGGTCATTTATTCCCTTTCAAAAGAAATTAAAAATATGATTTGGTAACAGAAGTTTAAAATCTTGGGTCAATGATTGAGAGCCCTAAAATATCATTCATGAACACGATTTGGTTACCACACATCATCTTCATTTATTTGAACTCTCAAAGTTCACAAGTTTTAGGGTAAGGGTGGTAATGGGCCGGGTCGGGCCCGGGCTTTGACAAGCCCGGTCCAGGGCTTTTTTTTTTTGGCCCGAATTTAAAAAAAAATTTAAAAAATTAATAAAAAATACAAATATAAAATACATTTACACTATATATAAAGATAATTTACATATAAATCACAAGTTTCATTGATAAATTAACAATTAAAATGCTAAAAATAAATAAAAATGCTAAAAATATATTAAAAAATATATATATTTAATTTTTTTTTATTTTGGCCTAGGCCGGGCCGGACCCGACCCGGGCCAAAATTGTAAAGCCCGGCCCGGGCCCGGGCCCGAGTCAGGCTTTCATTTTAGGGTCCGGGCCGGGCTTTTCTGCCACCCTTACTTTAGGGATTGTAATCATCAAAAATGGGAGATTGTTAGCGACATATGCTCAAGAATGATTTTGATGATGCAATACTAGAAGTATTCAACACACATTACCGGACATTACAAAAAGATGTCGAAGCACATTGGTGATGAAGATCAATGAATGCGAAGACTCAAGAGACAAATGGAGAATATATTTTGTAGTCTTAGTTTAGGACTCTCTTTGTAAAGTGAGTTGTTAATTTAAGTCTTTAAGCTTGTTAGTTCCATTTTTATTGGCAATGTCCGTAACAAAATAAGTTCAATTGAGTTGTAATAAGTCTTGAAGAACTTGGAGCAATTGGACTGGTATTTGGTGTGTGTGTTAAATGAATCCAATTTATTGATGCCAACTACTTCCATCAAAGTTAGACATTTGATGTAAGTCATGGGTCCCACCTCATGTAAATTCAAAATTTATGTTGGCTTCTCCAAACACAACTAGACTTGGACCCGAGTTTGTTTAATTCCTAATTAAACGAATTTTTCGTCGCAACATAATTAAATCTAATTTAATTAAATAATTATGCCTCGTAAAATTATTACGATAGTCGCTTACGAATTAATTATAAATTAATTCAATCGCCGGAATTAAAATCAAATTTTAATTTCGTATTTGAATCCGATTTCAATTAATATATCCGATATATTATTTTAGCCCCAAATAAATAAATTAAATAGAAAAATCCAATTTAACTATTAAATTTATTTTATCGATTAATTCTAAATTAATAACGTTCTCTCTTCTATACGAATTTAATCCCAGATTAATTCGTGCCGTAATTAATCCCAGATTAATTTTCTCTCATATAATTAATCCCAGATTAATTCTATTTGAGTCAAATGTCATTGGTGAATCTTTGGGAAGCGACCCAAGAGATTCTAGGATATGTTGGTGATGAGTGGTAAATGTATCACTATTTTCCACTTATTTGACCTAATATTTTGTATAGTTTCTTGAGTTTTGTGAATATTTTGATGTGTTTTGTGATATTTTGTAGATAAATAAAGTTTCAGGACTCTTTGGAGGTGATTTGGGGCCAAAACAGTGAAAAAGAACACACAAGGGCATTTTGGTCATTTGGCGAGTCACGACGCGCAGGCTGCGTCGTGACGCCTAACGTGCACCGGGGACACATGTCAGAATCTGAGAAGTTTGACTTTGCTAACGTGCGTCAGACTTTGCTAACGTGCGCCGTGCCACGTGTCACCATCACAGCCGATCTGCTAACGTGTGCCGTGCCACGTGTCATCACCCTATGGTGCCGACAATTGCCATCGCCACGTGCTGACGTGGATGATGACGTGGCTGACACGTAGGATGACACGTGTCGACACGTGTCATCCTACGTGTCAGCCACGTCATCATCCACGTCAGCAGAAGACCGAGTCAACCTACCACGTGTCAGCCACGTCATCATCAGCCAATCACAGCGTGCCACGTGTCACAATTCTATGGTGCCGACAATCACTTTCACCACGTCAGTGCCACGTCATCGCCACATCAGCGTCACGTCAGCTCAATTATTGACTCATTTATCCGAATTGCCACGTGTCAGATAAGAATCTGAAATGGACGAATCAGAGCTTGACACGTCAGCGCGTCGCGACGCAAGAAGAAACATGCGCATCACGACGCGTGGCACTTATTGATGCCTATAAATAGAGCTCGAAATTTCAGTTTTAGATGTACCTTCCTCTCTGAATTCTCTGATGTAAATAGAGAGTTTTCTATCTAGTTTCTTTTAAATTTCAGTTTTGTAATTAATTTTAATTACGTTATGTAATAATAGTAATTTACTTTCTTTACTTTTACAGTTTTTACTATTCAACCATGAGGAGGTAACTTCCCCCTGCTAGGGTGAAAGGTAATTCTTTTACTATTTCTATTTAGATTAATCTCCCTTAAATATAATATATTCACTATTTAAAATTTGACTCAATGAGGATACCGCTATATTGGCCGGTTGGTAATCATTTATAAACTGGTTTTAATCTGACTAAGCAAGGATACCGCCAGATTGGTCGGTTGGTAATTAAACTTTCTTACCGCCTATATGGCAGGTTTATGGACAAATTTTGATACCGCCTATATGGCTGGTCGGACTTAATTTGACTTAATCAGTTACCGTCTATATGGCTGGTTGGTAATATCATCACAAGTTAATATATTATATTAAGGGAGATATCTAAATCAGAAATAGTAAAAGTTGATCCTTTTACCTTAGCATTTTATTTTATTGTAATTTACTTTTCAGCTTTTACTTTACTGCAATTACTTTTCAGCATTTTTACTTTATGTCTTTTACTTTTAAGTTTTTACCAGCCCTAGTTATGTGTCGTAACTAAGTTAGTTATCTGGGGTTGTGATGAATTCTAATATCACCGATTTATAAGGGGTTATTTTATAGTTTGGGTAATTTAAAGGTTTACTTATTAAGTCTTAAGCTTAATACGTCTTGTTAATTGGCCACTAATAAGATTGATCTGGTAAATCTAAAATAAACTTGACAAAGGAATTTTAGGTTTCAGCCTTAGACTTAATAGTCTACGATCTTCCTTGAGGATAGATAACCCTTTAATAGAGTTCCTTACAGGATAGACATATACCTGTCGGGCGGGGGTAGCCATAATTGGAACTTAAAATTAATGAATTCAGGTAATTTGGTTGACATAGACATATGGTTCAATTGAGTTATACTGGGTATTTGCATCTGACCATCGACAGAGGCTTTTGCATAATTTCGTGTTCCAGGTTAGTAAACCGATTTATTACACAAACATGAAATAACCACTTCATCTTTTAAAAGATATTAGAAAGATTCACAACCCTAGATAGTTTCCTAATATTGAATTTTCTTAAACCTACTTTCGTGCAATTTTATTTACTTGTTTTTAAATTCAAAATCATCACCATTTCAAATCAATCAATCAACCTGTTAGATACTAGTAATCATTTGACCTCATAAAATTAATAGATTAGGTATTAAGTCCTCGTGGGATCGATACTTTTTATACTGCTTGAATGATACGTGCGCATGCGTTATACGCGTGTGATTACGCACCAGTCAAGTTTTTGGCGCCATTGTCGGGGACTTATTTATCTTTCACTATTAGTTTTGGGGTTAGATACGTTACTTGTATCTAATTTCTTTTTACTTATTGTTTTTGTTTTCTTATGTTTCAGGTTCTCAGAAACTACATGAGACGAACCAGAAGCTTTGAACTCCGACCGCTTGACCCAGAAATTGAAAGAACCATCAGGCAGTTGAGAAGGGAAAGGCGAGAAAGCCAAGAAGCTTTAGTCAACATGGAACCTGAACCTTTGGAAGTTGCACCACCGATACCCATTCGAGACAGAACCAATTCGGTGGTCGACGGCTTCATTTCCTGTATTGTACTTCCTCCTTTACCAGCAAATGCGTGTGACATCAAAACATGCATCCAGATGATTCAGCAGTAAGTACAGTTTGTGGGAAATGCAACTGAAGATCCTAATGCCTACATCAACAACTTCCTGGAAGTTTGCGGTACTTTCAATTACAACCGAGCAGTTGAAGAAGCAATGAGACTGCGTGTTTTTCCATACTCCTTGAAGGACAGAGCTAAAGCTTGGTTACATTCACTACCAGCAGGTTCCATCACAACTTGGAACACTATAGCCACAAAATTCCTTACAAAGAACTTTCCACCAGCCAAAACTGCAAAGTTGAGGAATGACATCACATCCTTCGTGCAACAAGATTCAAAATCCCTTTGGGAAGCTTGGGAAAGATTCAAAGATTTACTCCGGAAATGTCCTCATCATGAGATCACAAAGTAGCTACAAGTCCAAACCTTCTACAATGGACTTTCTGGAATAATGAGAACCACAATTGATACTGCTGCTGGAGGAGCTTTGATGGAAAAATGAGAAGATCAGGCCTGAGTCTTAATTGAAGAAATGGCAAAACAATAATTCTTTATGGCCAACAGAAAGGAGCATGATCCAAAGAATTGGAGGAATTTATGAAGTTGGAGCCAATACAGCACTAAATTCCAAGCTGGATGTGATTTGCAAAAATCTGGAAACTCTTAACATGAAAGTTAATGGTGGATCCACAAGTTCACCATTTGGAGGAGTACCTGAGTCATAATCTTACAACCAACAAGAAGAGACAGTGAACTATGTCAAGAAGCAAAATACGATGCTTTAGCAGCTATGGTTCAAAATCAAGTAGCATTGAATCAAAGCCATTCAGCCTCTATTAAAGTACTGGGAAATCAAATGGGACAACTGGCCAATGCTCAGAGTTACAGACCGCCAGGTAATCTTCCCAACAACACATAACCAAATCCAAGGAACCGAGGGAAGGAGCAATGTCAAGCCATCACCTTGAAAAGCGGTACTGAAATCAACAAAGATGTTGGAATCAAGGAAACAATTGAGGAAGTTTCAAAAGATGCAGTTCCACAGATGGAGGAAAAAGAAGCAAAGGAAAAAGAAAAAGATCAGATCACACCACCTCCACCTTTTCCATAGCGATTTCAGAAAAACAAACTGGACAAGCAATTTGCTCGATTCCTGGAGGTGTTAAAAAAACTTCACATCAACATTCCATTTACAGAAGCCCCGAAAGAAATGCCCAACTATGTAAAATTCATGAAAGACATTCTTTCACGAAAACAGAGATTGGGAGATTACGAGACAGTAGCATTGACGGAAGAATACAGTGCCATCATTCAGAGGAAACTTCCCCCATGTTCAAACAACGATTTGATTTTGCTCGAGTCAAACTCATTTTTGCAAATAAGTACTCAAAGTACAAATTCTCGAATTAAATTAAACTACACAATTAAATCCAATTCAATTTTTATTTAATTCTAATTCGCTATTTAATTCCAAATTAAATATCACACTTTATTAATAAACCTTTTACGACTTAAATTCCAAATTTAATCGTTACAGGTCTTAAAGCCCGACTAACATCCAACGTCAATTTAATTAAAGTCCAATGGGCTTTTAATTAATTTCTTAAGGCGTGGAATTTTGGTCAACTCGGATCAAACCGATAACCAAATTCCAATCCGGGAGTTACCCCATAAGCCTAGAAATCAATCTTGGCCCATTAGGCTCAATTAAACTTTAAAGGTCCATTAAGTCGCATTTGGGCTTTATGGAAGCGGTTTTGGGCCCAATTGGATCCAACCAATTTTTCATAAACCCAACTTAGTACAACTAAGCCCAATAAGCCCAATAACAACAATTCAAGCCCAATTTCCAAAATTAGCCCATTTCAATTAAATTGCCAAATTCCAAATTCCCAATTTAATTACCTAAAGTGCATTACACAATTAATTATCCAATTAACATTTCTAAAATATAAATTAGCACTAATTAATCATGCCATTAACATTAAAACATGTCCAACACATTTTAACAAAAATCAAACCCAATTACATGCTCTTATGCTCTCAGCAATTTGGGGAATTAACAACCGATTCGAATTCAATCCAATTAATTCCACAATCGACATTAAATCATATTCCCGAATGATTTCCAACACATCCAATGATCAAAAATAAAAAATCGCAAGACATTATAGGGCTCAACCTATTCGGCCAACATATACAATTTGGGGAAAAATGATCCAATCAAATTTTCTTGAAATTGATCCAATCAATCTTCAATTCAACATCAATTAAGCATACAAAATCATCCAATTTCATTTAAACATGCTCAAAATCAATTTGCCCAAATTTTAACCCTAAACATTTTTCATGCTTTTAACCATGCTCTGATACCATTGTTGGAGATTCTAAGGGTCCCAAGGATCATAAATCAAGCATGGACATGTGTGAATACAATCGAGGAAGTCGGAGAATACTTACATCGATCGGTTGAGCGATGCGGTAGGCAAAAAAACTCAAACTTTCTACCTTGGGATTGCTCGGCAGTGACCTGAATTCCCTCACTGGTTTCGACCTTCGTCAACAAGAAACCAAGCTCCAAGCTTCATCATTTGATTCCCGGCTCATGGGTGGACTTCCCTATCACCTTCGCATGTCTCGTAAGTGTGCTAGCACTTGTGATTTTGCCACAAAATCCCACTTACTTCCCCTTCACTGCTCGGCATTTCCCAAAAAATGCAGTGAAGAATTTTGCCTCCTATGGGCGTGTAAATGAGAGGAAGAAAGAGAGAAAAAAGAGAGTTGGTTGGTGTTGGATTTGTGTATACTATACACTTAATGAATTTCAAATTCATTATTCATATTTTGCTTTACAAAAAGTCAAGCATTAATGCCAACCACCACATCCATCAACTCACATCAAGTCAATCAAGTTGTCAGGTCACATCACTCAAAGTGACAAGTGATTTGACGCTTGATACAACTAATGATTTGACGTTTGATTTGACTTGCGTGCCGCACTCGAATTTGAAATGCGAATGCGCTCGTAAATTATCCCGGGCTCGGGTTCGCTAATTCCAAATTAATGAATTTTCCGTTGCGTCGTAATTAAATGATTACGCCTAGTGAAGTCACTATTCACGTCGCTAACGAATTAATTCTAAATTAATTTGTTCGCCCGAATTAAAATCTAATTTAATTCCGCGTCGAAATCCAATTTTGTTTAATATATCGAATATATTAATTTACCGATTAATTCCAAATTAATCGTTATCTCTCTTTAAATGATATTTTATCCCAGATAAAATATCTCCGCAATTAATCCCAGATTAATTTTCTCTCTCATCTTATTAATCCCAGATTAATTAAAAGTGCGAGTCATACGTCATCGGTGAATCTTTGGGAAGCGACCCATGAGATCCCCGGATATGTTGGCAGTAAATTCGGTCGTCAGACTATCCGAACACGTAAGTACCTCGTACTACGTTTATATCGAATTACAAGACAAAGTTGGCCTCTAGAAAAGTACCATGCCTACCCAATTATCCGTAAATATCCTTACAAGAATAAAAGATCTATATCAGGCGTAGTATACGTAGTATTGTGTATTTCTGTCCAGTATCGGATGATCACATGCGAGGTCTGGGGCTGGTACAGTGTCTGCCTCGTTCGAAGCATATATCGGATTACGAGCAACTAGTCTCTTTATTATCGGATAATCATGACCAAGTCATATTATCCCGACAGTTGCAACCTATATTAGAGAACCAGTTCTGTATCCCTGCGCGATCATCAACTCCATATGACTGGAGTGACACTTCCGTCTTGACATCACACCTAACACACTACGATTCTCAATATACCCAGCATTGGCGTACACAGAACCTGTTAAAGCCTTGGACGACCGCAACCAAAGTATATTGATTGTCGCAAGTATTAGCGGTGCAAGTCTCAGGTTAAGACCAAATACACCTACCCTGATTTCGGACTTCCATAGACACATAGTCATACTACCAATGGAATTCCGAGGGGGTCTATCCAGAGCGAAGCTGTTTCCCATACCATCGGTGAAACACAACCTCCTATTACACTTGCATAAGTATCCTATACCCAAATATATGAGAACTATGTCGTTGTGCCCTCACAACGCGCACAAGTGTAATACTAGTCTTTTCCGCATTCATCGATGTCCAATCTCGATAATGCTCTGACTAGGGACATTTAATGATTTATCCTTCGTGGATTGATACTGTCTCATATCATTCTCAATCCAGGAACAAATCATAAGGACCTCATATCATTTATATATCTAGGTGATCTAATCACAAATGATAAGAGTGCAATCTCCTTTGTCACATAATTAATTTGTACAACAACACCATGATCTGTACAAATAGTGACGCTATGAGTCATAATTGTCCAACAGATCAAAGGGCGAGCCGTGGCAGAGTTCTTGGAATTGTAACCTGTTGAAAGGGACCAGTACAAGTTCGAGTTCCCCGACGAGGATATCCAAGCTATAACAGTCCAAGGATGGAAGATGTATTTCGATGGAGTAGTGAACTGTAAATGAGCATGAATCAGGATTGTAATAGTCACCCCTGAGGGAGAAACTTTGCCTATGGCCAAGCGATTGACGTTCGGAGTTACTAATAACATGGCCGAGTATGAAGCATGTGCATTCGGGTTGACTGCATTGATAGCCTTGAGTGCTACGAATGTGGAGGTTTACGGAGACTCGATGTTGGTGATCCGACAGATGCAAGGAGAATGAGAGTTAAAAGGAAGAACGACTGATGCCTTACTTGTTTTACCTAAGACATCTAGCACAAGTTATCCCTGACTGTAAATTTCAGCACTTACCGCGGGAAGAAAATCAGATGGCAGATGCATTGGCGACACTAGCCGCAACCTGGGAGAATCCAGAGAAATTGGTGATGAGACCACTTGTATTGACGACGGCGAGTAAGCCTGTTTATCAGATAGAGCGGATCTTGGAAATAGAGGTCAACGATGGAAAACCTTGGTATCATGATATTTAGAGGTCTCTAGAGCATGGGGAACTACCAGAGGAAGCAAACAGAAAAGACAGAATCGCCATTCGGAAGTTGGCTTCTCAGTATGTGAGTTTGAAAGGAGAACTCTACAAGAGGCAGGCAAATAGTATCCAGCTGAAGTGTTTGAGAAAGGAAGAAGCTCAGAAGATAATGGAAGAAGTGCATGCAGACGTGTGTGGACCACACATGAACGGATTAAATTTTTCACGCAAGATCATGAGATAACGCTTTTGGTCAACCATGGAAGCCGATTGCGCGAAGATGGTAAAGCACTATCACGATTTCCAAGCACATGGAAATTTGAATCATTTGCCGCATACAGGGTTACATGGGTTGTCAGAGCCGTGGCCTTTCTCAGCATGGGGAATAAACATGATTGGAGAGATTCGACCAAATGCATCGAATGGACACCGCTTCATCGTAGTGGCAGTAGATTACTTCTCAAAGTGGGTAGAAGCCGAATCATTTCGTAATGTTACAGCGAAGCAGATGGCCAAGTTCATAGCTCGGAATCTCATTTATAGGTATGGTATCCCGCACCATGTGGTAACGGATAACGGCGTCCAATTTCAGGGAGAGACAAAGGCAATGCTGCAGAAGTACGGAATAGGCCATCACAAGTCATCACCATACAGGCCGCAGGCTAATGGGGCAGTCGAGGCAGCCAACAAGACAATAAAGATGATTTTGGCGAAGATGACTGAGAATTATAAAGATTGGGCTGATAAGCTACCGTATGCCCTGTGGGGGTACATGACATCTGTGAGAACAGCGACATGAGCCACGCCTTACTCTTTGGTCTATAGAATGGAAGCGGTACTACCAGTGGAAGTTGAGATACAGTCCATGCGGGTATTAGTAGAAGCAGAGTTGCCTGAACGAGAATGGGCCTCACAGAGGTTTGAGCAGTTAGTATTGATGGATGAGAAGAGGATGAAGTCCTTGCATCACATGCAGATTTATCAGAAGAGGTTGGCTCGAGCATTCAATAAGAAGGTACGTCCGACCAAAATCAGAAAAAGGTGATTTGGTGCTTACGCAGTCGAAGCCATCGAAAACCGACCCGAGAGGGAAGTTCAGACCAAACTGGGAAGGGCCCTACATCGTTCAAAAGGTAATGGGAAATGGAGTAATGAGACTTTCCGGCTTGGAAGGGAATGAGTTCACAGAACCAATCAACATTGACAGGTTGAAGCTGTACTTTGCCTGAGAAGACTGAGTAGTCACCTGCAGAAGACCTAACCCGACGGGATAAGAGAACTCATGCTTGCATGCATACACGTAACATATTTTGCATCATTTTTTGTGTGTTTGTTTTGTGTAAACAGGTATCGAAGACAAAAAAGAGAAAGCGGCAAAGACAAGCCAATCAGAAACAGCGAAAGTACAGAATAAGATTCGGGTAGTAATCTGAGGGTTGAGGCCCATATGAGTTTGAGTTTCGGGTGTGGATCTCAGGGGACGAAGCCCACATTGTCAGCAGTAGAAAGTAAGAGTTCCTTGGAGTGAGTGAGTGAGTGAAAAAAAAAGAGAGAGAGAGAGAGAAATCTTTGATAGTTAGACATATGTCCGGTGATGACATTGTGTGCTGTAGGGAGAAGCCTTAGAAATGATAAGTGCGAGACGCACTCTTGTCCGGTATTCTGAATGGATTGATCTCAACTAGACTCATGAAGCACTTGATAAAGGTATCTCAACAGTAGAAGCCTAAGCGGTTGATAAGATGACTAGTTGAAGGGATGGTGGATCGGTGAATGACCGTTTGTCTGGATGTTCACCATGATTTGCTTACGCTACGATATATGATATGGTTGGAAATAAAGAAAGAAAAGTCTCTACAATGAAAAGAAAAGAAATAGACCGCCTATAACCGATAAGCGTGAAGCTACCCATGGGCGAGTATTAGGACCACCATGAGGAGAAATGCTACCTTAAAGGGTAGGTGTGTCAGAAAAAAGAAAGAAAAGAGAAAAAAAAAGAAGGAAAAAAAAAGACCATATCATGTTGAGTATGCCGAAGTAATCACAGAATGTGATCAAGACATCCAGGTTGGTTAGACCCACTGGTCCGATTCTCCGAAGCGAAATCATCAAGTTGGCTAACTTAAGGAATAAGCTGCGAAAGAGCCTTAGCACACACACACTAGGAGTCTAGTTCAGATCACCCATTCAGACGATTGGAGTTGAGTATGTCGAGTACTTTGAAGATTATTTGGTTTTGACGCGAAACATCCGTTGAGGACAAAAATATGTTTAGCTATCAAGATTATCTCGAAGAGAGGCACTATAATGTGTTGAAAGAGAGTATCAGTATCAGTAGCAGACTTGCCGGGTATGGCATTATGGGGGCGAGGCCCACATTATTTCAGCATCAGTAGCAGACTTGCCGGGTATGGCATTCTGGGGGTGAAGCCCACAACGGTTCAGTATCAGTTCTGCCGGGTATGGCATTCTGGGGGCGAAGCCCACAATGGTTCAGTATCAGTTCTGCCGGGTATGAAATTATGGGGGTGAGGCCCACATTGGTTCAGATCAGTTTTGCCAGGTACGACACTCCAGGTATGGAGATATCAGATCAGCCAGGTACGACACTCCGGGTATGGAGACATCAGATCAGTTCAGTCAGGTACGACATCCAAAAAACTGCGACACCCTAGGTACGGGGTTAGACCGCCAGGTACGGCATCCAAACAACTGCGAAACCCTAGGTACGGGGTTAGCATTCAGACAATTGTGGCACTTATGTACGGAGACGCAACTGCAACACCCTAGGTACAGGGTTAGCATGCCAGGTACGACATTCAGACCACAACGACACCCTAGGTACGGGGTTAGCATGCCAGGTACGACATGTGGACTATTTTAGACTACTGTGACACCCTAGGTATGGGGTTAGCACGCCAGGTACGACATCCAAAAAATAGCGACACCCTAGGTACGAGGTTAGCATTCAGACAATTGCGGCACTCTAGGTACGGAGACGTAACTACGACACCCTAGGTACGGGGTTAGCATTCAAAAAACTGCGACACCCTAGGTACGGGGTTAGTATGCCAGGTACGGCATTCAGACCACAGCGACACCCTCGGTACGAGGTTAGCACGCCAGGTACGGCATGTGGACTATTGTGGACTACTGCGACACCTAGGTACGGGGTTAGCATTCAGACTACTGCGACACCCTAGGTACGAGGTTGGCATTCAGACAATTGCGGCACTCTAGGTACGAAGACGCAACTGCGACACCCTAGGTACAGGGTTAGCATTCAGAAAACTGCGACACCCCAGGTACAGGGTTAGCATGCCAGGTACGACATTCAGACCACAGCGACACCCTGAGTACGGGGTTAGCACGCCAGGTACGACATGTGAACTATTATGGACTACTGCGACACCCTAGGTACGGGGTTAGCATTCAGACAACAACAACATCACTGCGGCACTCTAGGTACTGAAACGCAACCGCGATGCCCTAGGTACGGGGTTTAGCATAATCAAATCAACTCACATCAGCATGGCAAGTCAAGTGGCAGCTGGCGAGCCAGGTAAGTAAAAATGCATTGCACATACTTTGATAGGATTGTCATTGTCACACACTGCACAAGTCCCATCAAAGTGGGGGCGACTGTAGGGATTGCATTTTTGCATATAAGTCCCGATGATGAGTCTTGTACGGAGACACTACCTCTTTAGTTGTGAAAGTCGCGGGAAACGGACGTTGGAAGGGTAAAATTGGAAAATAGAATTTTTGTTGGATTTAATCCAGTTGTTTAGCTTCGGTTGCTTGTTGGATCTATGTTTCAAAGCTTATCCTCGGCCCAAAACCCCCATAAACCACTTACCAACCATAAACCAAACCTAAACATCCAGCCTACCCAAAGAACCAAAGCCCACGCCCATGGAGCCTATAAGTCACGCCCATCACTCTATAGATTAGGATATGCACATTTAACACATGCTAAAATCAAGTCAAATCCCTTCCTAATTAAAAGAAATCTCATAGATCCCTTTGCTAATCAAAGCCAATCATAATCCTAAATTAGGAGATCTTTTCCTTATGAGATACCAATTAGAGCGATGTCACCATCAATAGGAGATTCTTTCCTATTCCAATAAGGAAAGTCACCCCTCCATTGCCTATAAAAAGAACCATTCACCACCCTTCTCAACCCTAGCACATACACATAGCATTCACGCAAAATCCCAAAGTTTTGAGAGCATTCACACGCCCAAAACTCTCTCCCATTGCAGTATACACAAAGCCCGAAAACCCTTGCATTACCGTGAACACCACACATCCCCTCTCATTGCCGCACAAGCCACCACACATACCCTCAAACTGCCGCACTTAGCCCCCCTTCACAGCCCCAAAAATCCTTCAAAATCATCCCTAAACCACCATAAAACCCCTACAAACAGTTAATGATTAAACCATTATGGATTGATACTGTCTCATATCTTGTAATCCGGAACTAATCATAAGGACTTTTATCATTTATATATTAAAGTAATCAAATTACAAAATGATAAAATGCAATTTCCATTGTCACATAGTTAATTTGTAAAAAAACCACAATGTCTTTTACAAATAGTGACGATGTGGGTCATAATTGTCTAACATGTCCAACAATCTCCCACCTAGCCTATAGCCAATCACTCAGGTATCTAACATCTGAACTATGTACATGTCGTTCAAACTTTTGCTGAGATGTAACTTTCATCAGCGGATTTGCAATGTTATCTTCTAACTGTTTGCAGGGGGTTTTGTGGTGGTTTAGGGATGATTTTGAAGGATTTTTGGGGCTGTGAAGGGGGGCTAAGTGCGGCAGTTTGAGGGTATGTGTTGTGGCTTTTGCGGCAATGAGAGGGGATGTGTGGTGTTCACGGTAATGCAAGGGTCTTAGGGCTTTGTGTATACTGCAATGGGAGAGAGTTTTGGGCGTGTGAATGCTCTCAAAACTTTGGGATTTTGCGTGAATGCTATGTGTATGTGCTAGGGTTGAGAAGGGTGGTGAATGGTTCTTTTTATAGGCAAGAGAGGGGTGACTTTCCTTATTGGAATAGGAAAAAATCTCCTATTGATGGTGACATCTCTCTAATTGGTATCTCATAAGGAAAAGATCTCCTAATTTAGGATTATGATTGGCTTTGATCAGGAAAGGGATCTATGAGATTTCTTTTAATTAGGAATGGATTTGACTTGATTTTAGCATGTGTTAAATGTGCATATCCCTAATCTAGAGAGTGATAGGCGTGACTTAGGCTCCATGGGCGTGGGCTTTGGTTCTTTGGGTAGGCTTGGATGTTTAGGTTTGGTTTATGGTTTGGTAAGTGGTTTATGGGGGTTTTAGGCCGATGATATGCTTTGAAACAGAGATCCAACAAGCAACCGAAGCTAACACTGGAAATCAAATCCAATAAAAATTCTATTTTCCAATTTTACCCTTCCAACGTCCGTTTCCCGTGACTTTCACAACTAAAGAGGTAGTGTCTCCGTACAAGACTCATCATCGGGACTTATATGCAAAAATGCAATGCCTACACCCATTTACTACCAATAGGCTTAATACCTTCTGACACATCAACCAGTGTCCAAATTTGGTTGGTATACATGGAATCCATTTCGGAATTCATGGCATCTTGCCATAAAGCGGAGTCGATAGCTTGTATCGCTTCCTCATACGTAGCTGGTTCATCTTCCTCAATAAGATTAATGTCTACATGAGGTGAGATCAGAAAACCATACCTCTGAGGTTATTTTCTGACTCTCTCCGACTTACACGGTTCTTGTGTATGCGAAGATTGTGGAGCAGTCTAATCCCTGATGGACTGCTCGTGTTTCGTGAGGGGGTCGTGTTGGACAAAATGACCCATAGCGTCACTATTTGCACAGATCATTGTGTTGTTGTAGCAAATTAACTATGTGACAAGGAAATTGCACTCTCATCATTTGTGATTAGATCACCATAGATATATAAATGAAGAGAGGTCCCTATGATTAGTTCCTGGACTGAGAATGATATGAGACAGTATCAGTCCCCGAAGGATTAATCATTAAATATCCCTAGCCGGAGTATTATCGAGACTGGACATCGATAATAGCGGAATAGGCTAGTATTGCACTTGTGTGCGTTGTGAGGGCACAACGGCATAGTTCTCATATATATAAGTATTGGATACTTATGCAAGTGCGATAGGAGGTCGTGTTTCGCCGATGGTACGGGAAACAGCTTCGCTCTGGATAGACCATTCGGAATCCCATTGGTATTATGACTATGTGTCTATGGGAGGCCGAAATCAAGGTAGGTGTGTATAGTCTTAACCTGAGACTTACATCGCTAATACTTACGATAATCGATAGACTTTGGTCTTGGTGGTACAGGCTTTAACCGGTTCTGCGTACACCACTTCTGGGTTTATCAGAGAGTCGTAGTGTATTGGGTGTGATGTCAAGACGGAAGTATCACTTCAGTCATATTGGAGATGATGTCACGCAAGATACGGTACTAGTGCTCTTGAGTGTTGCGCAACCAATAGGGATATTGTGACCAGGTCATGAATATCCGATTATAGAGACTATGTTACCAGGCATCCGATATGTGCTTCGGACGGGGTAGACACTTATCCAGCCCCAGCCCTAGCACTTGACTATCCGATACTGGGCCGATACGCACAATACAATCGTATACTACGCTTGATACAGATCTTTAATATTCTTAAATGGATATGTCCGGAGAATTGGGTAGACTTGGTGCTTTGCTAGGAGTCGACCTTGTCTCGTAAATCGGTAAAACATAGTACTTGGTACGTACGTGATTCGGATACTCCGACGACCGCATTTACTGCCAACTTATCCGGAGATCTCATGGGTCGCTTCCCGATAATCCACCGACGACGCACAACTCGCACTCTTGAATAATCTGGGATTATATAGAAGAGAGAGAAAATTAATCTAGGATTAATTACGGAGATATTTTATCTAGGATAAAATATCGTCTAGAGAGAGATAAAGATTAATTCGGAATTAATCGATTAAATTAATATATTTGATATATTAAACGAAATTAGATTTCGACGCGGAATTAAAATTAGATTTTAATTCGGGCGAACGAATTAATTTAGAATTAATTCGTTAGCGACGTGAATAGTGAATTCGCTAGGTGTAATCATTTAATTACGACGCGACGGAAAAATCGTTAATTTGGAATTAACGAACCCGAGCCCGAGTGTGATTGCGAGCGCATTCGTATTTCGAATTCGAGTGCGGCGACGCAAGTCACATCAAGCGTCAAATCATTCGTCACATCAAGCGTCAAATCAAATGTCACTTTGAGTGATGTGATTGATTGATGTGATTGATTGATTGAAAGACATGTCACTTTATTAAAGTTGATATGACTTAAAGTTGATGTGAAGAGTGGATGCAAGTGGTTGGAAAGCATCTTTTGCTTTTGGCTCCAACATTTTGCTTGATTTTGAATTAAAGCAAAAGGTAAATCATTTTATATTTTGGAAAATATAAAAGGTAAATTGATTTTACACTTTTGCATCTAACCATTACACAACTTCTTCTCTCTCAAATTTCTCTCTTCTCTCACGCCCAAAACAGAAATAAATGGACTGGTTTGGAACCAATTTTGGCGTGAACAAAGGGAAGCAAGAGTTGGGTTTTCATGGTGATAACCGCAAGTGCTAGCACACTACGAGTCTTGCGAAGGTGGTAGGGAGGTTCGCCCATGATCCGGGATCCGTCGGACGAGGCTTGGAGCTCCGTTTTCTCAGCTCAAAACTGAAAAATTGAGGCAGTGGACTGCTGCAGTTTGGCGCCCTTGGCAGTGAGCTTTTTGGCTTCATTCGTCTCCAAATCGACTCAACCGATCGATGTGAGTATTCCGCTATCTTCTTTGATGTATTCACGCATTGTTTTCATTGCTTGTTTGATCTTGGGACCTAGATTAAAACCAACAATGGCATCAAGAGCTTAGGTTCAAGCATGAAAAATGTAGGGCTTACAATTGGGTATTTTGTATTTGAGCATGATTTATAAAATTGGATTGGATTTTGAGCATGCTTAGTATATGTTATATTGAAGATTGATTTGATCAATTTCAACAAAATGTGATTGGATCAATTTTGCCCAAATTTTATGAGTTGGCCGAATGTGTATGTATTTTTGGATTCTTGGAATTTTTTATTTTTGATTCATTTGATGAGTTGGAATCTATTAGGTTGATGTTAATTTGAATCGAATTGGATTGGATTTCGAATTGGACAAAAACCCCAAAAATTCTATGTTGGCCGAATTGGAACTATGCCCTAATGTCTTGGTGATTTTGATTTTGTGACATTGGCTGTGTATGAAATCAAATTGGATGTTGATTTAATGTCGATTGTGGGTTCGATTGGATTGAAACCAAATCGGACACAAAATCCTTCCTTGGCCGAGAGCTTTAAGCATGTAAATGGGTTTGATTTTTCAATTTGTGTGTTGGACATATAATAATGAATTGAATATGATTAATTGGACTAATTTAGTGTTTTGGAAATGTTGATTTAGTTGATTAATCATGTAATGCACTTTAAATAATTAAATTGCGGAATTGGATTCATGAAATTTAATTATTTAGGCTTAAATTGGATTTGGGCTTCTAATGTTGTATTTGGGCCTATTGGGCTTGATTTTATCAAGTTGGGTTTAGGCCAAATGGATTGGATCCAATTGGGCCCAAAACCTTAACCATAAAGCCCAAATGCGACTAATGAACCTTTAAAGTTCAATTGGGCCTAATGGGCCAAGATTGATTTATGGGCTTATGGGGTAAATCCCGGATTGGACTTTGGTTATCGGTTTGATCCGAGTTGACCAAAAGTCCACGCCTTAAGAAATCAATTAAAAGCCCATTGGACTTTAATTGAATTGACGTTGGACGTTAATCGGTCTTTGAGACGCGTTACGATTAAATTTGGAATTTAAATCGTAAAAGGTTTATTAAATAAAGTGTAATGTTTAATTTGGAATTGAATAGTGAATTAGTATTAAATACATGTTAAATTAGATTTAATGATGTAGTTTAATTTAATTCATGAATTCATACTTTAAGTACTTATTCGCAAAAAACGAGTTTGACTCGAACAAAATCAAATCGTTGTTTGAACATTGGATGATCACTTAATTATCAGATTAATTAATTTGATTAGATTGATTGATAGCATGCTTATGTGTGTGAATACGTGGTTGTGTTGAATGAATAATGTATATCGGATGGATATTAGATGGGTGGGCAATTTTAGAAATTGTTGTAATAAATTTGATTTATTAAATTGGACCTGCGTGTCCAGCCTTATCACCTTCATTCTCTTTGTATTCTCTTCTCACCTATTCCCCTCCATGTAAACGAGGTTTCTTTAGAAGTGTAGTGTAACGGGTAGAAGTAATACAAGTGCTAGCTTGAGTGAGAAAGGGAGAGATTTGATCTAGGATCAATGTGTAAGTATCCATCCGCATATCATTATTATTTATTTTCATACTCGCTTTATTATGTATTTAGAATGCATGTTTAAGGGTGTATGATGATGAGACCTTAACAAAGATAATTAAATTGGTAGCCAATTTACACGCGAAAAACCCTCGTTATATATCAAGCGTTTATTTTCCTTCCATTGAGTGATTCTTACTCAAGATCCGAGATTGGCAGGGGTTGTTGGCCAAAGTCAAGCCCTTGTCCGTCGAAGATGTGTTTTAATCACGAGGCTTTGTTCCATATCGGTGTCGTGTCCAAGTTGTGGTTTGTTGGCCAAAGTCAAGACCACTTCTTGTCCATTGACATTGATTACGAAGCTTCCATGTCAATGGGTCCGCGCTTGACTGGGATCACTAGGTTTGTTGTGCCAAAGCCAAGGCCTAGTTGATTCAGAGGAAAAAGGTTATGGGATACATTCGATGTATAGGCATATATTAGATATATGTTTGGGACTTGGATGTCCACCTGCTGGATCTAGGAGTTGGATGAGATCCAATTGATCTTCGAGATCTACCTAGTTAATTATCATACAATTTGTTGGCCAAAGTCAAGATTGTGTGATATTTAACGGGATCCTAGCCCACTAGGAAACACGGTTTCCCGAGTACTCGACAGAGGGTTAGAGGCTCGACGAAAAATAGTGGGAGGCAAGTATTGAATTTGCAACATTCGTTCGAATACTCGTTAAACGCGCTCATCTATATTTTACTCGTCATATTAATCAAAAGTATTAGTTGGACTAATATTTTATGTTGTTTTAAAAATATATATAGTTGGACTATATACAAACTCATTCAATATATATTGATTTTATAATTGGATTATAGTAATCAATATAATTGAATTAAAATGATAGTTGATTTTATAATTGATTATAGTAATCAATATTAAAATTAGTTGATTAAATAATTGGATTATTGTAATCATTATAATAAATAGTACTTTATTAAATGATTAAATAGTTGGACTATTGAAATCAAGAAAGAATTGAAAGTTGAATATTTAAAATATATAATCCTTGGGTTAAATGTTTTAAATGATTTAATTTTCAATTGGGAATTAATAATAGGTTAATTTATTTGATAAAATAACTTATTATGACTAGGCCCATAATTAAGCAAATAAGTAGAGCATAAAATCTTTGGAAGATTTACGTGATGATGACTTTAGTGCTTAATTAATATACTTATCATAAATCTATCTTTAGATTTAAAAGTATTAAAATTGCAATTTATAATTATTAGAGAATTGATTTGAATGTTCTAGTGGAGATAAAGTCAAAGTTTGCAATTGGGCATGTTGCACAAGGTGCACATCATTTCGATATTCCGAAACCCAAGGCTTGGCCAAGGTTGTGAAATATTGAAAAGATAATTGACATATCCCAAAGTGACTACCATTTGGATATGGAAGACACGAAGGAATTAAAGAAAGGGCGAGGCTCTGACTTTAGATATATTTGTCAAAGTTATGTTCACTACTAGTATTGAAATTGGATTTTAAATACTTAGTGTGGTACATAAAATATATGTATTGATGTTCAGAATCCGCTATGAGCTGGATACTGACTTCAAGCTGAGATTTCTCTGCGAATCGGAAACGGGACGAAAGTCGCTGTTTCGACCGTAGATACCTAAGTTTAGGAACTACCCTTCAGGTATGTACTTAAATTAGGAAATGTTATGATGTAACTAGTTTTGTAGGGGTTGGTGTTCAGAGCGCCAATTCCCGGTTGTATTTTTGTTAAATACTCTGTAAAACGTTATTATCAGTAATAATATATGCAGTTTCTATAATATAATCTAATCTTTTATATGGTAAAGACGTAATGACCTTAGAATGATTAGTCATGGTACAGTTGCAAAAGCGTCGCAACGGACATTGAGTCGTATCATGACGTTGTCATTCTCAGATAGTTCCTGGTCAAGGTTTACACTACTTGGTCAGTATAGTAAACCCGTTGAGACCGGTACATGTCGTATACTGAAATATATGATTCCAATGGTTTCTCAATGAACCATAAGTCTTGGAGACTAGTATAGACGTGTAGGTGTTTATAGTAGATAAACACTGAACGACTCACCGAAGATTCTTAATGGATGGTACACCAGCGTCAATAAGAATCTTCTTGGGTAGTAGCACTTGTGATTCTTAGACTTGAGATGCCATTGTGGGCACATGAGACATCTTCTACACTTAGACGGCAGTCACGTCACCGATCTATTTAGATCAGACCTCCGCCTGTTCGTTGGGTGTAGATAGATCCTCAGGGTGTCCTATGTGTATCAAGATAGGATCCGTCAGTTCTGTGTACCAGAGCATAGGTAGTCCATATGATTAGCAATCAGATAAAACCATGGGCCCGTGGTAAGTTTAGAAGCTAGTTCTAAACATTCTTTTTGAGATTGCTAATAGAATAGTCGACTGGATAGTCCCTAGAGATTTGACGTTCACATCTATATCTCCGGGGATTTATCCGGATACCTGTGACGGAGGAATTATACATTTGCGATGACCTCGACCTGTATGTTCAGCGAGATTATCCGTGATCGTCATAATCTACGGGTGGATAGATTATGGACACGAAATTAGATTTTGTGACGGATATACCTGAACCTAGAGAGTCTCAATAATGAAATATACTCGTCGAGCACTAGAGCAACATAAATAAATAATATTGATTATTTATAAAGTCGTTTAATGGTTAAACGCAAGATACATGCTAAAGAGACTAGATAGTCATTTCCTTAATTATTGTGTTTTTATTATTTAATACTTGATTAATTTAAATACACATTAATTAATAGTCAAAATGAGTTATTTGACTTATTTCCTAAATGAATATATGTTTTTAATATTTAATGTAAATATTGTACATATATTTAATATATTTGTATTTGATTAATTAATTAATTATTTAATTGTTAAATGATTAAATTAATTAAATATAAATATCTTATGTTAGGATAATTAAAGTTAATGATGTTAGTTGCAATTGTTGACCTAAATAAATATCTAATAAAGTTGTTTTTAGATATTTAATCAAGTTGACCAAACTTTAGTTAAATGAAATTGAAATGAAAAATTGTAAAATAAATGCTTGTAATTTCGGCCAAGGGTTATTTATTACAGTATATATTGTTTTCATTTCATCTTCATTTGATAACCTAATACACATTTCACAAAAGCAAAACACCATTGAAGGAACTTAAAGAAAGCTTGAGAAGAAAGAAAATCCAAAGGAAGCTTGATTTTAGTAAGTTTTTTTCCAACTTACTATTAGTAAGGAAATTGTTCCTTAGGATCTAGGCTTCATCAATATGATATCTTTAGGTTATTTCTTTCTTTGTTCTTTGTGGTTTTTGTTGATGGAATCTTTGGTGAAATTGTAAAGCATGTATGATGATGGAAGTATGTAACGAGTTGTAAACATTCTTTTAAGGTTTTGGAAACCATGTTGCTATTCTAGAGTTGTTGACCCACTCTTAAATGACCTAGATTTGATCTTGAGTTGTTTCATTGTGTTGAGACTTGTATTGATGAAAGATTGATGATTGAAACATTTGATTTAATGTAATTAGCCTAATTTGTTGAAATTGAAAACTTAGGGTTTCTAACTAATTCCAAATTGGGGGTTTTCATATATGTTGAGCATTTGGGTGTATATGATGCATGCAAAGTTTCATGTGATTGGATTTCATTTGGATGAGTTTGAAGCATGAAATGACCAATTGTCAACTGGGCACCAAATGGTGCATTCGGCCAAGAATAAGGAAAATTGGGGATTTTGGTTGCTTTGGTGTTTTGATGTTTTGAACATCATAAGTTCATCTTAGAAATGATTTAGAATCATTCATTGATTGGATCAATTTCGGACTAAAACGGACAAAAATACAAAGCAAGGGTATTTCGGTAAATTCACTTAAAATTGTTTTATTGAATTTATTTTCATAATTTGATTATTGGAATATTAAATAAATATGTTTATTTAATTTATTTGAGAAAAATTTTTGAAATCTGAAAATCGGATTTTCACTGCTTCCGCTGCGTTACCGGATTCACCCCCTAAATAACCCCTCAAAATGGTAGAGCGAGTCTGATTCTAGGCCACCTAATATGATTAGCCTTCATTGAATCATGTTTAATCATGTTTTCTTGACTTTATGCATGCTTATTAGGAACTAATTTGATTAGATTTAGGGTGTATGACACTTAGCGGAAATCCTTAATAATAAGGTTTTAATGTAATTATGTATTTGATGCATGTTATATGGTCCGTCTTGTCAATACCGTTTATGAATATCTCTTTGTGACTACATCCGAGACCGTGCCTCTGCTGTGAGGGTGTAGCCGATAAAGATTTATTTATACCGGATGTATATATGATACTAGATAAATTCAAGTAAAAGCGGAATTCTGAACGTGCCCTAGCTGTCAGGATTACGTAAGTAACTTGAGTTTATCATTGACGAGTATTAACTTGGTACGTCTCCTTGTGGGCCTGCCTTCGCAGCGACAACGAGAAACGGCCAGGACCGGATACTTAGGAGTCACTTTTGAGTGATTGACAAATGAGTTGTCTGCCTGATGAATATACGTAGGCGAGACCGTGCCTCTGCTGTGAGCTGAAATATATTCACGGGATCCACCTTACATACACTATTTATATTTAATTTAATTATTAAATATTTGTATTCTGTTTTGGGATTACAGTATTGCATGATTTAGTGGGAGGGGCATATTAGATTAAAAATCCATGATCTAGTTTATGCTTTTGATATTATATGAAACTGCTTAATTTCTGCTAACCGTTTTTCGTGATCTATATGATAGATTTGCGATGGCGGGTCAATCCACAAACCAGTTTGCGCGTATGTTAGATGCGAACAAACTGAAAGGCGCTGAGAACTCTACAGACTGGGAATTGGATTTGAGGATTGTCCTCGATTCCGAAAAGTTGGGTTATGTTCTTGAGGGTCCTTTACCCCTTGCAGTGGGTGAGGATGCTTCGGAGGAGGAACGCCAAGTTTTTGAAGCTTGGAAGAATGATGATTTATGGGTTAAATCATACATCCTTAGTTCGCTCTCTCCGAAACTCAAGCAACAATACTATGGAACATCAGATTCCTATAGTATGATAACGCGATTAAGACAATCGTTCGAGAACCAGGAACAGGTTATTGTTCACAAGGTCGCCATGGAACTGTTCCATGCGCGCCTGGATGAGGGGCAAAGTGTTAGCCCACATGTTCTTCAAATGATCGATCAATTAAGGCAACATAATCTCATCTGAAATGACATTCTCGGTAGGAGTGTCATTCTTGGTTCTCTGCCAGCTTCATTCTGCCAGTTTGTGATGTACTTCAACATGCACGGGACAGTCTGCACCTACCAGGAGCTACATAGGATGTTGCTCACGGCAGAAGAGGATCTGAAGAAGGGATTACCGACTCGCCCACCTAGATCTACTTCTCTCTCTGCTTCTTCCCAAGGAATGTCCAAGGGAAAGAAGAAGAAAGGGAAGAAGAAAGACCTTCGGTCCTCCACAGCATGCGAAGATAGCCAAGCCCAAAAGGGCTTCTGAAGACAAATGCCACCACTGCGGAAAGTTGGGCACTGGAAAAGGAACTGTCCTGATTACATTGCCCAAGTGAGGAGAGACAGAGCTTCTACATCAGGTACTTTTATTTTTCCAGTTATTGATTTATCTTTGGCTTGTGAAGCCGTTACATCCAGCTGGATTTTAGATTCTGCTTGTCCTATTCACATTTGCAATTCGTTGCAGGTGCTGAAGGAAAGTAGGAGGCTGAAGCCAGGGGAGATGCAGTTGCGATTCGGGAGTGGAGACTCTTGGGATGCAGTTGCAGTGGGAGTATGCGAGATCTCATTGCCGAATGGGACACTTTTTTATGACTGTCATTTTGTACCAGGATGTGTCGCTAATATTATATCACTTTTTGTATTAGATACAGAAGGCTATTGTATTAATATTAAGAATAGTTCTTTGTATTTATATGATAAAAATAATATTCAGATCCTTAGTTGTCCAAACCAGCATGGTCATTACACATTGCAAACTTCAAAAGATATATTAAATACTGGAGTTAATAAACGTAGTTTACCTGAAATTAATAATACTGAACTTTGGCATATGAGACTTGGTCACATTGGCGTTAAACGCCTTACCCAGTTGGTTAGGAATGGTTTGATACCAGATCTCACCATTGAATCCTATCCAACTTGTGAATCCTGTATTCAGGGTAAAATGACCAAGGCCCCATTTTCTGGTGTTGGACACCGCGCCACTAACTTACTGGAACTCGTACATTCTGATGTATGTGGTCCACTAAGTCAAACTGCTCACAGTGGTTATTCGTACTTCGTTACCTTTACCGATGATTTGTCACGGTACGGTTATGTGTATTTGATGCGACATAAATCGAAAACTTTGAAAAGTTCAAAGAGTTCCGAAATGAAGTAGAAAAACAAACTGGTAAATATATTAAATGCCTTCGATCAGATCGAGGCGGCGAATATATGAGTGGAGAGTTCATGGATTATATGAAGGAGAATGGGATTCTCGCTCAATATACTCCTCCAGGTACACCACAGCACAATGGTGTATCTGAAAGGAGAAATCGGACTTTATTGGATATGGTTCGATCGATGTTGAGTTTCACAGATTTGCCTATTACTTATGGGCTACTGTCTCTTAACAGCCGCACATCTTTTGAATAAGATTCCTTCAAAGGCTGTTCCTACGACAACCGTATGAGATATGGTTCGGTAGGAGACCGAATCTTAATTATATTAAGGTTTGGGGTTGTCCTGCCTATGTCAGGGTAACTCAGCAAAGTAAGCTTTCGCCTCGAGGGCAAAAGTTTAGGTTTGTTGGATATCCTCGAACACGAGGGGATATCTGTTCTATGATACCGAGCATCGAAATGTGTTCGTAGCTCGCTTCGCAAAATTTCTAGAAGTAGAATTTTTGTCAGAAGGAGGTGATCATAGACAGGTTGAGCTTGATGAAGTCCAACCTGAAAACAACGAACCAACGGAGGAACCTGAAGTTCAAGTAGATGAAGGACCTTCAACACACACACTCCGTAGGTCGGAAAGGGTATCTAGACCTCCTGAACGCTTGTATTTGAAACAAGAAAAGAGTCTGGATGTTCTCTTAGTTGAAGAGACAGATCCTTTCACCTATAGAGAATCGATGTTGGACATCGACTCCGTGAAATGGAAAGTGCCATGAAATCCGAGATAGACTCAATGCATGAAAATCAAGTTTGGGACTTGATTCCGCTTCCCGAAGGAATTGTTCCTATCGGTTGTAAATGGGTTTACAAAGGAAGCGCGGGCCTGACGGTAAGGTTGAAACTTACAAGGCCCGACTGGTAGCAAAAGGTTACACGCAGCGACCTGGCGTCGACTACGATGAAACTTTTTCGCCGGTAGCAATGCTTAAGTCTATCCGGATTTTGCTTTCTATAGCTGCGTATCATGACTACGAGATTTGGCAAATGGATGTCAAAACGGCTTTTCTAAATGGATTTCTTGATGAAGAAATCTATATGGAACAGCCGGAAGGTTTCACGTCCAGCGAAAAGAAGTCCATTTATGGACTTAAACAAGCTTCACGAAGTTGGAATCTTCGATTCGATGAGATTATTAGATCGTCTGGTTTTCTCAAGAATTCGGAAGAATCCTGTGTGTATCAGAAGGCCAGTGGGAGCATGGTCGTATTTTTAGTCCTATATGTTGATGACATCCTAATCATTGGGAATGATTTAGGTATGTTACAAAGCGTTAAAGCATATCTCTGTAAGAATTTCTCCATGAAGGACCTGGGAGAAGCTTCCTATGTTTTAGGGATAAAACTCTATCGAGATAGACAAAGGAGGCTGATTGGGTTATCCCAATCAACGTACGTAGATAAGATCTTGGAACGGTATAGCTTTGGTAACTGTAAGACAGCAAACATACCGTTCAGACATGGGATTCATCTTTCCAAGAAGATGTGTCCACAAACAGAAGATGAGAAGGTTAGAAGTCTAACCAACCTTATGCTTCGTGTTTGGGTAGCATAATGTATGCCATGTTATGTACGAGGCCTGATATCAGTTTCGCTGTTAGCGTAACCAGTCGATATCAGTCCAATCCAGGTAATGACCATTGGATGGCCATTAAACATATCCTAAAGTATCTTAAGGGTACTAAGGATAAGTTGATTATTTATGGAGGAAACGAACTGCAGGTTAACGGGTATACAGACTCCGATTTTCAATCGGATCCCGATGATAGAAAGTCTACATCTGGATTTGTCTTTACCCTTAACGGAGGTGCAGTATGTTGGAAGAGTTCCAAACAGGGATCTACAGCTGATTCCACCACTGAGGCGGAATATATTGCAGCTTCTGAAGCCGCAAAAGAGGCTGTGTGGATAAAGAACTTTATCACAGAATTGGGAGTTGTCCCAAGTATCGAGAATGCGATTCCGTTATACTATGATAATACTGGAGCCATTGCGCAAGCAAAGGAACCGAGGGCGCATCAGAAGTCGAAGCATGTGGAACGCAAGTACCACATCATTCGAGAGATCGTGTCGCGAGGGGATATTGTCGTGTGTAAGGTACCGAGTGAAGACAACGTAGCAGACCCGCTGACGAAGGCCATACCTCCGAATTTATTTGATAAACAATTGGAGTCGATGGGTATTAGATACAATCGATATTGGCACTAGAGCAAGTGGGAGATTTTGTAGGGGTTGGTGCTCAGAGCGCCAATTCCCAGTTTTATTTTTGTTAAATACTTCTGTAAAACGTTATTATCAGTAATAATATATGCAGTTTCTATAATATAATCTAATCTTTTATATGGTAAAGACGTAATGACCTTAGAATGATTAGTCATGGTACAGTTGCAAAAGCGTCGCAACGGACATTGAGTCGTATCATGACGTTGTCATTCTCAGATAGTTCCTGGTCAAGGTTTACACTACTTGGTCAGTATAGTAAACCCGTTGAGACCGGTACATGTCGTATACTGGAATATATGATTCCAATGGTTTCTCAATGAACCATAAGTCTTGGAGACTAGTATAGACGTGTAGGTGTTTATAGTGGATAAACACTGAACGACTCACCGAAGATTCTTAATGGATGGTACACCAGCGTCAATAAGAATCTCTTGGGTTGAGTAGCACTTGTGATTCTTAGACTTGAGATGCCATTGTGGGCACATGAGACATCTTCTACACTTAGACGGCAGTCACGTCACCGATCTATTTAGATCAGACCTCCGCCTGTTCGTTGGGTGTAGATAGATCCTCAGGGTGTCCTATGTGTATCAGATAGGATCCGTCAGTTCTGTGTACCAGAGCATAGGTAGTCCATATGATTAGCAATCAGATAAATCCATGGGCCCGTGGTAAGTTTAGAAGCTAGTTCTAAACATTCTTTTTGAGATTGCTAATAGAATAGTCGACTGGATAGTCCCGATAGAGATTTGACGTTCACATCTATATCTCTGGGATTTATCCGGATACCTGTGACGGAGGAATTATACATTTGCGATGACCTCGACCTGTATGGTTCAGCGAGATTATCCGTGATCGTCATAATCTACGGGTGGATAGATTATGGACACGAAATTAGATTTTGTGACGGATATACCTGAACCTAGAGAGTCTAAATAATGAAACATACTCGTTGAGCACTAGAGCAACATAAATAAATAATATTGATTATTTATAAAGTCGTTTAATGGTTAAACGCAAGATACATGCTAAAGAGACTAGATAGTCATTTCCTTAATTATTGTGTATTTACATTTAATACTTGATTAATTTAAATACACATTAGTTAATAGTCAAAATGAGTTATTTGACATTTTTCCTAAATGAATATATGTTTTTAATATTTAATGTAAATATTGTACATATATTTAATATATTTGTATTTGATTAATTAATTAATTAATTAATTGTTAAATGATTAAATTAATTAAATATAAATAATCTTATGTTAGGATAATTAAAGTTAATGATGTTAGTTGCAATTGTTGACCTAAATAAATATCTAATAAGTTGTTTTTAGATATTTAATCAAGTTGACCAAACTTTAGTTAAATGAAATTGAAATGAAAAATTGTAAAATAAATGCTTGTAATTTCGGCCAGGGTTATTTATTACAAGTAATATTGTTTTCATTTCATCTTCATTTGATAACCTAATACACATTTCACAAAAGCAAAACACCATTGAAGGAACTTAAAGAAAGCTTGAGAAAGAAAGAAAATCCAAAGGAAGCTTGATTTTAGTAAGTTTTTTCCAACTTACTATTAGTAAGGAAATTGTTCCTTAGGATCTAGGCTTCAATATATGATATCTTTAGGTTATTTCTTTCTTTGTTCTTTGTGGTTTTTGTTGATGGAAGCTTTGGTGAAATTGTAAAGCATGTATGATGATGGAAGTATGTAACGAGTTGTAAACATTCTTTTAAGGTTTTGGAAACCATGTTGCTATTCTAGAGTTGTTGACCCACTCTTAAATGACCTAGATTTGATCTTGAGTTGTTTCATTGTGTTGAGACTTGTATTGGATGAAAGATTGATGATTGAAACATTTGATTTAATGTAATTAGCCTAATTTGTCCAATTTGTGGAAATTGAAAATTAGGGTTTCTAACTAATTCCAAATTTGGGGGTTTTCATATATGTTGAGCATTTGGGTTGTGTATGATGCACATGCAAAGTTTCATGTTGATTGGATTTCATTTGGATGAGTAATGAAGCATGAAATGACCAAATGGTCACTTGGGCACCAAATGGTGCATTCGGCCAAGATAAGGAAAATTGGGGATTTTGGTTGCTTTGGTGTTTTGATGTTTTGAACATCATAAGTTCATCTTAGAAATGATTTAGAATCATTCAAAATTGATTGGATCAATTTCGGACTAAAACGGACAAAAATACAAGCAAGGTATTTCGGTAAATTCACTTAAAATTGTTTTATTGAATTTATTTTCATAATTGATTATTGGAATATTAAATAAATATTTATTTAATTTATTTGAGAAAAAATTTTTGAAATCTGAAAATCGGATTTTCACCGCTTCCGCTGCGTTACCGGATTCACCCCCTAAATAACCCCTTCAAGTTTGACTAGAGACATTATCTCTATATCAGTGTTTAATCCGTTGCGGATAGAACCTTTATATTATAGAACACTAAGTGTTTTATTATATAAAGATGGTATTGAGATAAATACATTAGATGTAAATAACAGAATTTATATTTTGAATATAATAAAATCTCAAACATATAAAAATGACAAATAAATAGCTCAAATTGATTTGATCAATAGAGACTTATTTGTGGCATTGTTGTCTAGGACACAATTAAACGAGACTCGTATATCCACACTTTTGAAGAGTGGGTACTAGGACTGATTTGACTATTCAAATAAGGTCTGCGAATCTAGTTTATTAGGTAAGGTACCTAAAATACTATTTACTTGGTAATAGTATAAGGGCCACCGATCTGTTAGCCCTATTCATGGTGAAGTTAGTGGGCCCATATCTAGCTAGACTAGATGTGAACATGAATATTTCGTGACCTTGACGGATGTAGCATCACGTTATGGTTATGTGTTTCTTTTGAAGAACACAAATCGGAAATTTTAGAGTTTCGACACGAAATAGAAAAACAGATCGGCTATAGTATTATTCCGCCACGGTAAGACCGTAATGGAAAATACTTAAGTAGTAAGTTTCATACGTACATGAAAGAGTACGGTATTCTTTCATATGAGGACTCCTCCTGAGACACGTCAGTTAGACGGTGTGTCCGAACTAAAACCGAATTTTGTTGGACATGATAAGGTTTATCACGAGTCGCTCTGAGCTATTGTTTCCTTCAATAGGATATGTATTAACAGTGCAAAACTTATTTAGAATAAGGTTCCATATAAATCTGTTTGACAGATGTCATATAGGATATGAACAGGGAAGAAACGAGGTTTCTCATTCCTGATAATTTGGGTATGCCAGGCATAACGTTTGGATGATACCAAACTGAAAGACCCAAATTGGAATAGTGCCTATATAGGTTATCCTAAGGGAAACCTTAAGTATAGTACTTATAAATCTCACATGAGAACAATATGATTGTTGCTCACCATGCGGTTTTCCCGAGAGGAATACCGATATGCAGTGGTCAGTGGGAGGATAGTGATACTCGATGAAAATCAGAGTAATACTGTTCAAGGCACGAAGTCCTTAATGGAACACAAATAGTTCATCTATGATGAATCTATACCATTAATCTTCAAATACACAAGACACTCGTAGATCGGATAGAGTCAGAAAACAACCTAGGGTATGGGTTTCTGATCTAACCTCATAAAGATGTCAATCTTATGAAGGAATATCCACCGACTACGTTTTGAGGAAGTGATACGAGGTATCGACTCCCTATTATGGAAAAGTGCCATGAGTCCGAAATGGATTCCATGTATAACAACTATTTTGGATACTAGTTGTTGTACTACAAGGCATTGTGCCTATTGGTACATTAAATGTCTTCAAGGAAGACATACATGGATGGCAACATACCAACGTACAAAGCTAGGCTTTTGACGGAAATGTATCGTTATCAACATTGTGTTAATAACGGTTCAACCTTTTACCTGTTTCCATGATAAATCCATTTTGAAGATGCTTGTAAATAACCGTATATTTCATTTATGAAATGTGTCAGTTGCAAATCAAAATCGCTTTCCTGAAAAGGAAACCTTTTGGAGGATGCTTACAACATCCTGACGATTTTGTATAACCAACAAACGAGGTTTGCGGGTTATTCGATCCATGTTTGGATTAATGCAAGCATAAGGTTCTTGGAACTGACGTTTTGAAATAATCATAATGGTTTATGATTTGACTCAAAACGAAATAATTCTTGTGTATATAAGGAGGTTAGTGGGAGAGGGCACTGACAGTGAAATTCCCATAAAGCTATTGTTGAAAGCTTGGCTTTCAATAGAAATTATCCGTAGAATTCTGGGGAGTAACAACCTTTATTCAAGGAATAAAGATCTACTGGGATAGATTTGGAGTTGTTAACACTCTCTGGGAAATTGTACATTTAAAATGTACTTGATAGGGTGTCTCATACGCTTCGAGCATATGGAGTCACGATCAGGTCAATCCAAGTGATAGTCACTGGATTGAAGATTAAGAACATCTGTTAGTATCTGAGAGAACTAAAGATGTTGTCTTAAACTATGGAGAAGGAGAACTTGAAGTGACTGGGATCACTGCTGCAAGTCTCCAAACAATTAAATACTACGGCACTATAAAAGTTTGAACACTGGGACAGTGAGCTGGAAATATTCCTAGCAAGATAACTGTTGCCGAATAAACAACAAATACGGATTATTGCTGCAGCTGAGGCAGCAATGGAAGCCATTTGAATCGAAAATAAATCTAATTAGATTAGATATAGTTCTGTTAGCAGCTGAGCTAGGCGTCAGCACATGCTAAGGAATTAAAGGTCTCATCGACGATCTAGATATATACTTCTATATCATCTGATTCGTTCGGATCATACATCGTGGCGATGTGATGATCGTGTAAATCGCGTCAGACGATAATCAAGCAAATCCGCTGACGAAAATCTTTCCTCAGCAATTTGAGCGAACCGTACATAGTTCGGGTGTGGGACACTTGAGTGACTGGCTATGTGCCAAGTGGGAGATTGTTGGACAAAATGACCCATAGCGTCACTATTTGCACAGATCATTGTGTTGTTGTAGCAAATTAACTATGTGACAAGGAAATTGCACTCTCATCATTTGTGATTAGATCACCATAGATATATAAATGAAGAGAGGTCCCTATGATTAGTTCCTGGACTGAGAATGATATGAGACAGTATCAGTCCCCGAAGGATTAATCATTAAATATCCCTAGCCGGAGTATTATCGAGACTGGACATCGATAATGCGGAATAGGCTAGTATTGCACTTGTGTGCGTTGTGAGGGCACAACGGCATAGTTCTCATATATATAAGTATTGGATACTTATGCAAGTGCGATAGGAGGTCGTGTTTCGCCGATGGTACGGGAAACAGCTTCGCTCTGGATAGACCCTTCGGAATCCCATTGGTATTATGACTATGTGTCTATGGGAGGCCGAAATCAAGGTAGGTGTGTATAGTCTTAACCTGAGACTTACATCGCTAATACTTACGATAATCGATAGACTTTGGTCTTGGTGGTACAGGCTTTAACCGGTTCTGCGTACACAATCTGGGTTTATCAGAGAGTCGTAGTGTATTGGGTGTGATGTCAAGACGGAAGTATCACTTCAGTCATATTGGAGATGATGTCACGCAAGATACGGTACTAGTGCTCTTGAGTGTTGCGCAACCAATCGGGATATTGTGACCAGGTCATGAATATCCGATTATAGAGACTATGTTACCAGGCATCCGATATGTGCTTCGGACGAGGTAGACACTTATCCAGCCCCAGCCCTAGCACGTGACTATCCGATACTGGGCCGATACGCACAATACAATCGTATACTACGCTTGATACAGATCTTTAATATTCTTAAATGGATATGTCCGGAGAATTGGGTAGACTTGGTGCTTTGCTAGGAGTCGACCTTGTCTCGTAAATCGGTAAAACGTAGTACTTGGTACGTACGTGATTCGGATACTTCGACGACCGTATTTACTGCCAACTTATCCGGAGATCTCATGGGTCGCTTCCCGATAATCCACCGATGACGCACAACTCGCACTCTTGAATAATCTGGGATTATATAGAAGAGAGAGAAAATTAATCTAGGATTAATTACGGAGATATTTTATCTAGGATAAAATATCGTCTAGAGAGAGATAACGATTAATTCGGAATTAATCGATTAAATTAATATATTCGATATATTAAACGAAATTAGATTTCGACGCAGAATTAAAATTAGATTTTAATTCGGGCGAACGAATTAATTTAGAATTAATTCGTTAGCGACGTGAATAGTGAATTCGCTAGGCGTAATCATTTAATTACGACGCGACGGAAAAATCGTTAATTTGGAATTAACGAACCCGAGCCCGAGTGTGATTGCGAGCGCATTCGTATTTCGAATTCGAGTGCGGCGACGCAAGTCACATCAAGCGTCAAATCATTCGTCACATCAAGCGTCAAATCAAATGTCACTTTGAGTGATGTGATTGATTGATGTGTTTGATTGATTGAAAGACATGTCACTTTATTAAAGTTGATATGACTTAAAGTTGATGTGAATAGTGGATGCAAGTGGTTGGAAAGCATCTTTTGCTTTTGGCTCCAACATTTTGCTTGATTTTGAATTAAAGCAAAAGGTAAATCATTTTATATTTTGGAAAATATAAAAGGTAAATTGATTTTACACTTTTGCATCTAACCATTACACAACTTCTTCTCTCTCAAATTTCTCTCTTCTCTCACGCCAAAAACAGAAATAAATGGACTGGTTTGGAACCAATTTTGGCATGAACAAAGGGAAGCAAGAGTTGGGTTTTCATGGTGATAACCGCAAGTGCTAGCACACTACGAGTCTTGCGAAGGTGGTAGGGAGGTTCGCCCATGAGCCGGGATCCGTCGGACGAGGCTTGGAACTCCGTTTTCTCAGCTCAAAACTGAAAAATTGAGGCAGTGGACTGCTGCAGTTTGGCGCCCTTGGCAGTGAGCTTTTTGGCTTCATTCGTCTCCAAATCGACTCAACAGATCGATGTGAGTATTCCGCTATCTCCGTTGATGTATTCACGCATTGTTTTCATTGCTTGTTTGAGTTTTAATCTAGGTCCCAAGAGGTTGGTGCCAGGAACAATATCACTCCGATTTTCAACGAGTTCTACTTTCCTCCCACTTACCACTGTATTTTTGAATTCATTTTCTATGAAAACTGCATGAAGAGCAACAAATATTTTGTTCTCTTGTGGGTTGTAGAAGTAATATCCTTTGGTTTCCCTAGGATAACCTATAAATAGGCACTTATCCGATTTGGATTCTAGTTTGGTACTATCCAAACGTTTAACGTATGCCAAACATTCCCAAATCTTCAGGAATGAGAAACCGGGTTTCTTTCCTGTCCATATTTCATATGGAATCTGTTCAACAGATTTTGACGGAACCTTATTCAAAATAAGTATTGCATTGTTTAATGCATATCCCCATAAGGAAATCAGTAGCTATGTTCAACTCATCATTGACCTTACCATGTCCAACAAAGTTCGGTTTCTCCGTTCGGACACACCGTTCAATTGAGGTGTTCTGGGAGGAGTCCACTGTGAAAGAATACCATATTCTTTCAAGTAATCTTGAAACTCATTGCTTAAGTATTCTCCACCATGGTCCGACCGTAATGTTTTAATACTTTTTCTGGTATATTTTTCTACTTCGTGTCGAAACTCTTTGAATTTCTCAAAAGTTTACGACTTGTGTTTCATAAGATACAAATAACCATAACGTGATGCATCATCCGTAAAGGTTACAAAGTATTCATATCCACCTCTAGCCTGGCTAGACATGGGCCCACATACGTCACTTTGAACGAGGGCTAACAGCTCAGTGGCACGTACACCTTTACCACTAAAAGGTGTTTTAGGCATTTTGCCTAACAAATAGGATTCGTAGACATCATATGAATTAGGATCAAATCCGTCAAAGTATCCATTCTTCAAAAGTGTGGATATACGAGTTTTGTTAATGTGTCCCAGATGACAATGCCACAAAAAATTTTCATCCGTATTTCTCAATTTGAGATTTTTGTTTGTCATGTTATATGTTTGTGATTCGTTTATATTCAAAATATAAAGACCATTATTCACATCTGTTGTACATATCTCAATATCATCTTTATAAACAAAACACCCAGTGTTCCTGAATACAAAGGTATACTCGCATCGGGTTAAACTAGATACATAGATGATATTCTTAGTCAAACTAGGTATAAAATAACAATCCCCTAATGTAAGTACATGCCTCGAGGGCAGGTTCAAAACATAGGTGCCAACGGCCAAAACAACGACTCTCATCCCATTTCCGACTCGCAGGTCGATCTCTCCTGAAGCCAGTCTCCTACAAATCTGTAGATCCTGCACATCAGTACATATGTGAGTACCACATCCAGTATCAAAAATATAATTTTTAAAACTAGTAGTGGACATGTTTATTTCAATAACAAACATACCTGAAGCCGGAGCCTTGCCCGCCTTCGCTTCCTCCAAGTCCGCATTGTACTTACGACAGTCACGCTTCCAGTGACCCCATTTGCCACAGTGTAGGCAGATGTCTTGGGATTTGTCCTTAGTCTTCCCAGAAGACTTTGATGATTAAGCCTTGCCCTTCTTGGATGTCGAAGTAAGATGCACCTCGTGCTTCTTGCCTTTCAGAAGCTCTGGCTCTGTCTCTTTCAGCATAACCATTAACTCTCCAAGAGTTTTCTCTTGGTTCATCATATTATAATTAATGAAGAACCTACCCCAGCAGTCGGGTAGAGATTGTAAGATCAAATCTATGGAAGTCTCGGCCTAGAAGGTAATGCCTAGATGACCTAGTTGTTTGATGTCAGTAATCATCTGCGACACGAAGTGTTCGAAAGATGTACCCTCTGACATATGAGAGCGAAAGAGGTTCTTCTACAAATGATACTTCTGAGATATGAGATTAGATCTATGAAGATCCTTCAATTTCAACATCATGTTATAAGGATCCAATCGTTTGTTCTGACGACGAAACTGAGGAGTCATTGCAGCAAGCATAACAGATTGAGCTGTAAAGTTATCATCATGATGAGTCTTCCAAAGCTCATGCTCTACTGGCTGCTCAAGTCCGGGCCCAGGCCCGAGAGGTCTCTCTATTACATAGAGTAACTTTTCAGCTCCCAGGACTATCCTGAGGTTTATTTCCCAGTCTGGAAAATTTATGACGTTAAAGACATTCTCACCCATGATTATGTCCATAACGCTAATCTTTCCAACCATCTTGATTGCTATAGTCCAACTATCCAATCAAGTATTTCGGGTACACTCAAATGCAATGGTTACTATAGTCCAACTATATAACCAACTACAAATGGAGTAGTGTTGAGTACAGTCTATCTTTTCAAAGAAAACAATAAATGAATATTAGTCCAACTAATATATATAATAATGAGAAATAATAGAGCGCGCGTATTAGCGAGTATTAAATGAAATTACAAATTTAATACTAGCCTCCCACTAATTTTCGGCAAGCCTAAAACCCTCCGTTGAGTACTCGGGAAACCTAATTTCCTAGTGGGCTAGGATCCCGTTAAATAATACACAACCTTGACTTTGGCCAACAAGCTGTATAAAATTTAACTAGGTAGTTCTCTAAGACCAATTGGATCCCATCCAATTCCTAGATCCGGTAGGTGGATATCCAAGTCTGAAACATATATCCAATATATTTTCTAACCTTTTCCTCTGAATCGACTAAGCCTTGGTTTTGGCTCAACAAGCTTAATGATTCCAGTTAAGCACGACCCATTGACAGTGGGAAAACTTCGTAATCCACGTCGATGAACATGAGTGACTTTGACTTTGGCCAACAAGTCACAACTGCCCAAGACATGCGATGTTAACAAAGATTTCATGGTTCAAACACATCCGCGATAGACAATGATCTTGACTTTGGCCAACAAATCAAATCCAATCTTGGATCTTGAGAGAGAACCACTCAATGGAAGAAAACACTTAATTTTAAAAGTGAGGGCGTTTTCGTAAATTGGCAACCAATTTATTATCTTTGATTAGGTCTCATCATACACCCTTAAACATGTATTCTAAAATCATAATAAGGCACGATAAATTTAATAATGATATGCGGATGGATATTCACATTTTGTTCCAAGAACAAATCTCTCTCTCTTCTTCTCTCCCGGTAGCACTTTACATTCTTCTATACCCAATTACATAACACTGTAAGAAACCTCATTTACATTGAGGGGAATTGGTGAGAAGAGAAATACAATGAGAATAAGAGGTGATAGGCTGGACACGCAGGTCCAATTTCAAATAAATACCATATTTATAATAATTTCCAAAATTGCCCCCACCCATCTAATATCCATCCGATATACATTATTCAACAAATACATCCAAGTATTCAAACATAGCATGTTGTCAATCAATCTAATCCAATTAATTAATTCTTCAATTAATGACCATCCAATGTTCATACAACGATTTGATTTGCGCGAGTCCAACTCGTTTAAGAATATATACTCAAAGTAAGTATTCTTGAATTATATCGAACTACAATATTAAATCTAATTTTAATTGTATTCAATACTAATTCTAGTTTAATTCCAAATTAAACAATTACACTTATTTTATTAATGCATTTTTATACTTGGATTCCAAATCCAATCCAAATGGCCTCAAAGGCACATTTAGCATCCAATGCCAATTCTATTAGGTCCAATGGGCTTTTAATTAATTCCTTAGGCATGAGCTTTTGGCCATTATGGATCAAACCCATAATGCATAGGCCCATTTAGGAATCACCCTATGCCAAAAATTAATTTTGGCCCATTAGGCCCAATTAAATTATTAAAGGCACAAAATCATATTTTGGACTTTTTATGGAAATGGTTTAGGCCTAATTGTTTCAACCCAATTGTCCACAACCAAACTTGGCCCAACCAAGCCCATTAATCCAAATATAACCAAATTAGCCCAATTAGTATTTTAGGAACTAATTTACATTAACATAATATTCCAAATATCAAATTAATTCAATTTAAGTGTAATTAACACAACTAATTAATTAATCTAACATTTTCAAAATATTAATTAATCTAATTAATGATGATTTTCATTCCAATTCATGTCCAACACAAATTGAAGCAAAATCAAGTCTTTCAACAACATTGCTCATTCATGGCAATTACAAGAAATTAACATCCAATTTGATTTCAATCCAATTAAATCAACATTCAACATTTATTTCATGCCATTAACACATCCAAGTGTCTAATTTCAAAAAATTACCATGAGCTAAATCTAGGGTAGTTTCGGCCAAGGTAAAGGATTTAGAGAAATTTGATCTAATCTAATTTTCAACAATCCATTGATGCACAACTCTAAGTTATCATCATATAACATCAACCAAACACTCAATTTAGAATTTACATGCTCCAAGCAAAAATACCCAAATAAAGTTTATAAACCCTAGAATTCAAAATCATATTTTGAAGGCTCTAGATACCATTGTAAGTCTCTAAGACATGCTTCCAAGATCCTAAACATGATTTTAGGTGTGAATTAATCAAGTAAAGTTGCGGAAATACTTACATTGATTTTGGTTGAAATTTCAAAAATTTCCTTTGTAGGATGAAGCTCCAAGCTTTGGATTGTTGATTTTCTACTTGGGTGAGTTTTCCTATCACCTCAAATGACCCTCCAAATGCTAGCTTGTAGAAATTTTTGAAGCAAAAATTTCACAACAATTGTAGAGAGAAAATCGGCAATGAGAGGAATGAGAGAGATGTGTGAATAATGTGTTTCAAAAGTTGGTGTGCGTGTTAAATGAATCCAATTTATTAATGCCAACTACTTCCATCAAAGTTAGACATTTGATGTAAGTCATGGGTCCCACCTCATGTAAATTCAAAATTTAAGTTGGCTTCTCCAACACACAATTAGACTTTGGCCTGGGTTTGTTTAATTCCGAATTAAACAAATTTGTCGCCGTGACATAATTATATCCAATTTAATTAAATAATTATGTCTCATAAAATTATTACGATAGTCGCTTACGAATTAATTATAAATTAATTCATTCACCCGAATTAAAATCCAATTTTAATTTCGTATTGAAATCCAATTTCAATTAATATATCCGATATATTATTTTAGCCCCAAATAAATAAATTAAATAGAAAAATCCAATTTAACTATTAAATTTATTCTATCGATTAATTCTAAATTAATCGCGTTCTCTCTTATATACGAATTTAATCCCAGATTAATTCGTGCCGCAATTAATCCAGATTAATTTTCTCTCTCATAATTAATCCCAGATTAATTTTATTTAAGTCAAATGTCATTGGTGAATCTTTGGGAAGCGACCCAAGAGATTCATGGATATGTTGGCAGTAAATACGATGGTCAGACTATCCTAACACGTGTGTACCCCGTACCACGTTCTCACTGATTTACAAGACATGGTTGGCTTCTAGGAAATGTTGGACAATTATGACCCATATCGTCACTATTTGTACAGATCATGGTGTTGTTGTACAAATTAACTATGTGACAAAGGAGATTGCACTCTTATCATTTGTGATTAGATCACCTAGATATATAAATGATAAGAGGTCCCTGTGATTTGTTCCTGGATTGAAAATAATATGAGACAGTATCATTCTATGAAGGATAAATCATTAAACATCCCTAGTCAGAGCATTATCGAGATTGGACATCGATGAATGAGTAAAAGACTAGTATTACACTTGTGCGTGTTGTGAGGGCACAACGACATAGTTCTCATATATTTGGGTATAAGATACTCATGCAAGTGTAATAGGAGGTTTTTTTTTTACCGATGGTACGGGAAACAGCTTCGCTCTAGATAGACCCCCTCGGAATTCCATTGGTAGTATGACTGTGTGTCTTTGGAAGTCCGAAATCAGGGTAGGTGTATTTGGTTTTAACCTGAGACTTGCACCGCTAATACTTGCGACAATCAATATACTTTGGTTGCGGTCGTCCAGGGTTTTAACAGGTTCTGTGTACGCCTATGCTGGGTATATTGAGAATCGTAGTGTGTTGGGTGTGATTTCAAGACGGAAGTGTCACTCCAGTCATATGGAGTTGATGATCGCACATGGATACAGAACTAGTTCTCTAAAAAGGTTGCAACCGTTGGGATAATATAACTTGGTCATGATTATCCGATAATAAAGAGACTAGTTGCTTGTCATCTGATATATGCTTCATACGGGGCAGACACTGTACCAGCCTCAGGCCTTGCATGTGATCATTCGATACTAGATCGAAATACGCAATACCACGTATACTACGCCTGATATAGATCCTTTATTCCTGTAAGGATATTTATGGAGAACTGGGTAGGCATGGCGCTTTGCTAGAAGCCAACCTCGTCTTGTAAATCGGTACAAACGTAGTACGAGGTACTTACGTGTTCAGATAGTCCGACGACCGAATTTACTGCCAACATATCCGGGGATCTCATGGGTCGCTTCCCAAAGATTCACCGATGACGTATGACTCGCATTTTTAATTAATCTGGGATTAATTAGATGAGATAGAAAATTAATCTGGGATTAATTGAGGAGATATTTTATCTGGGATAAAATATCATTTAAAGAGAAATAACGATTAATTTGGAATTAATCGATTAATTAATATATTCGATATATTAAACGAAATTGGATTTCGACGCGGAATTAAAATTAGATTTTAATTCGGGCGAACAAATTAATTTAGAATTAATTCGTTAGCGACGTGAATAGTGACTTCGCTAGGCGTAATCATTTAATTGCATCCCAACGGAAAATTCGTTAATTTGGAATTAGCAAACCCGAGCCTGAGATTTTTTACGAGCGCATTCCCATTTCGAATTCGAGTGCGGCACGTAAATCAAATCAAGCGTCAAATCAAGCATCAAATCATTAGTCGCATCAAGCGTCAAATCACTTGTCACTTTGAGTGATGTGACTTGACAACTTGATGGATATATGTGACTTGATGGAAGTGGTTGAAAAGCTTTTTTGAAAGCTTGAAAGACATTTATCATTTTAATAATGGTATTTGACTTTTGATTTTGGTATTAGATACACAAAAATAAATCAAACACTTCACTTCTTCTCTCCTCTTGGTCACGCCCAAAATGGGCATTTCTCTCTTCATTTTTCTGGTTCATTGCCGTGAGCTAGGGGAAGCAAAAGTGGGATTTTTGTGGCAAAAATATCACAAGTGCTAGCACACTTACGAGACATGCGAAGGTGATAGGGAAGTCCACCCATGAGCTGGGAATCATTTGACGAAGCTTGGAGCTTGGATTCTTGAAGCTTGATGGCCGAAAATATGGAACAAACAGCAGCCCACTGCCGCAGTTCACAGTGAGCAGAAACCAAATTTTTCTTGCCTCCCGCATTGCTCAACCGATCGATGTGAGTATTCCGCGACTCTCTCGATTGTTTTCACACATGTTCATGCTTGTTTATTGATCCTTGAGACCTTAGATAAACCCCAACAATGGTATCAGAGAAAGGAAAAGCATGAAAAATGATTTAGGGCTTAAAATTGGGTAAATTGATTTTGAGCATGATTTTATGAAATTGGATGAATGAATATGCTTAAATGTGTTTGAATTGAAGTTTGATTGGATCAATTTCAAGAAAATTGGATTGGATCATTTTTCCCCAAATTGTTGTGGCTTGGCCGAATGTAATGCCCTATTTTATTGTCTTGGAATTTAGATTTTTGATCATTGGATGTGTTGGAAATCATTCGCGATGTTGATTTAATGTCGATTGTGGAATTAATTGGATTGAATTCGAATCGGACATAAAATCCCCAATATTGCCAAGACATAAAGAAGCATGGATGGGTTTGAGTTTTTGTTAAATTGTGTTGGACATGATTTAATGATGATAAGCATGATTAATTAGGCTAATTTGATGTTTAGGAATTATTGATTTGGGTGATTAATAATGCTATACACTTTGGTTAATTAAATATGAAATTTGGAATTTTTGTGTTTAATTAAATTGGGCCTTAAATTGGATTTGGGCTTGAAATGTTGTTATTGGGCTTATTGGGCTTAGTTGTACTAAGTTGGGTTTAGGCAAAATTGGTTGGATCCAATTGGGCCCAAAACCGCTTCCATAAAGCCCAAATACTACTAATGAACCTTTAAAGTTTAATTGGGCATAATGGGCCAAAATTGATTTCTGGGCTTATAGGGTAACTCCCGGATTGGACTTTGGTTATTGGGTTCGACCCGAGTTGACCAAAAGTCCATGCCTCAAGAAATTAATTAAAAGCCCATTGGACTTTAATTAAATTGACGTTGGACGTTAATCGGGCTTTGAGACCCGTTGCGATTAAATTTGGAATTTAAGTCGTAAAAGGTTTATTAATAAAGTGTGATATTTAATTTGGAATTAAATAGTGAATTATTATTAAATAAAAATTGAATTGGATTTAATTATGTAGTTTAATTTAATTCGAGAATTTGTACTTTGAGTACTTATTCGCAAAACGAGTTTGACTCGAACAAAATCAAATCATTGTTTGAACATTGGATGGTCACTAATTATCATATTAATTAATTTGATTAGATTGATCGATAACATGCTTGTGTGAATACATGGTTGCGATGCATGAATAATGTATATCAGATGGATATTAGATGGGTGAGACAATTTTAGAAATTGTTGTAATAAATTTGATTTATTAATTGGACCTGCGTGTCCAGCCTTATTACCTCCTTAATTCTTTGTATTCTCTTCTCACCTATTCCCCTCAATGTAAATGAGGTTTCTTTAGAAGTGTAGTGTAACGGGTAGAAGAAATATGTGTGCTAGCGGGAGAGAGAAAGGGAGGGATTTGATCTAGGATCAATGTGTAAAGTATCCATCCGCATATCATTATTATTTTATTATACGCGCTTTATTATGTGTTTAGAATGCATGTTTAAGGGTGTATGATGATGAGACCTTAACAAAGATAATAAATTGGTTGCCAATTTGCACTAAAAAACCATCGCAAAATATTAAGCGTCTTTCCTTCCATTGAGTAATTCTCACTCAAGATCCGAGACTGACATTGGCTTGTTGGCCAAAGTCAAGGCCTTTGTCCATCGAGGATCTGTTTGAATCACAAAGGCTTTGTTCCATATTGGTGTCTTGTCCAAGTTGTGGTTTGTTGGCCAAAGTCAAGACCACTTCTTGTCCATCGACATTGATTACGAAGCTTTCCATGGTCAATGGGTCGCGCTTAACTGGAATCGCTAAGTTTGTTGTGCCAAATCCAATGCTTAGTTGATTTAGAGGAAAAAGGTTAGGTAATACATTGGATGTATTGGCATATATAAGATATATGTTTCGGACTTGGATGTCCCCCTACCGGATCTAGGAATTGGATTGGATCCAATCGATCTTAGAGATCTACCTAGTTAATTATCATACAATTTGTTGGCCAAATTCAAGATTGTGTGATATTTAACGGGATCCTAGCCCGCTAGGAAACACGGTTTCCCGAGTACTCGACGGAGGGTTAGAGGCTCGCCAAAAAATAGTGGGAGGCAATAATTGAATTTGCAATATTCGTTTAATTACTTGCCATACGCGCTCAAACAAATATCATTCGTCATATAAATTAAATGTTAGTTGGACTAATATTTAAATTGATCTTAATCTATTAAATTATAGTTGATTAAATAGTTGGACTATTATAATCATTATAATAAATAGTACCTAAATCGTTGATTAAATAGTTGGACTATTAAAATCAAGATTAAATTGAAAGATTGACATTTAAAACATAATCCTAGGGAAAATATATTTAAATGGTTTAATTTTCTAATTGGGAATAATTTCAGGGTGGTCCTGGAAAATAATAAGTTATTTTATTTGATAAAATAACATATTAAGCCTAAGCCCGGAGTTAAGCAAATAGTAGAGCATAATCTTTGGAAGATTTATGTGATGATAACTTAAGTGCTTAATCCATTAAGCTTGTCGCAGTAGACTACTTAATTTCTGAATCAGAACTAAGGATTAGATCCTTAAAGTATGATAAAGAAATTGAAGGATCTTCATAAATCTATTTTTAGATTTTGGAAGTACTAAATTGCAATAAATAATTCTTGGAGAATTAATGACTATTCTCAAGGAGACAAAATCAAAGTTTGTAATTAGGCAAGTAGCGCAAGGCGCACTTTACTTTTATATTCTAGCAACCCGAGGCTTAGCCAAAAGCTACTGGAATGTGAAAAGGGGCAAAGGCAAAATCATTATAATCTTCTGGGAAGATGAAGGACATATCCCAAAATATCTGCTTAAATTGTGACTGCCATTTGGACAAAGCAGACATGAAGGAATTGAAGACGAGCAAGGCTCTGACTTCAAATATGTTTGTCATAAATATATTCACTACTAGTATTAAAATTGGATTTTAGATACTTAATGTGATATTAATATATGTTGATGTTCAGAATCTGTTTTGAACATGATACTAACTTCAATAGAGATTTATCTGCGAATTGGAAACGGGACGAAAGTCGCTGTTTCAACTGTAGATACCTAAGTTTAGGAACTACCTTTCGGGTGTGTACCTAAAATAGGAAATGATTATAATGTAACTAGTTTGACTAGAAACATTATCTTTATATCAGTGTTTAACCTGCTGCGGGTGAACCTTTATATTCTATAACACTAAAGTGTTTCATTAAATAAAGATGATATTGAGATAAACACATTAGATGTGAATAATAGACTTTATATTTTGAATATAAATATATCTCAAATATATAAAATGACAAACAAATAGCTCAAACTGATTTGATCAGAAGAAACTTTTGTGGCATTGTTGTCTGGGACAAAATTAAACAAGACTCGTATATTTGCACTTTTGAAGAGTGAGTACTCGGACTAATTTGATTCCAATCAAATAAAGTCTACGAATCTAGTTTATTAGGCAAAGTTCCTAAAACACTATTTACTTGGTAAAGGTGTAAATGCCACTGATCTGTTAGCCCTAGTTCATAGTGAAGCAAGTGGGCCCATGTCTAGTTAGGCTAGATGTGGATATGAATATTTCGTGACCTTTACGGATGTTGCATCGCGTTATGGTTATGTGTTTCTTTTGAAGAACACAAATCGAAACTTTTAAAGTTTCGACACGAAATATACAAATAGATCGGCTAAAGTATTAAACCGTCACGGTAAGACCGTAATGGAAAATACTTAAGCAATAAGTTTCTAATATTCTTGAAAGAGTATAATATTCTTTCAATGAGGACTCCTCCCAGAACACGTCAATTTGACGATGTGTCCAAAATGAGTAACCAGATTTTTTTGGACATGATAAGGTTAATCATGAGTCGCTCTGAGCTACCATTTCCTTCAATGGATAAGTATTACCAGTGCAGAACTTATTTAGAATAAGGTTCCATAAAAATCTGTTTGACAGACATCATATTAGATATGAACGGGAAAGAAATCAGGTTTCTCATTCCTGAATATTTGGGTATGCTAGGCATATGTTTGGATGATACCAAACTAGAACCCAAATTGGATAAGTGCCAATTGTAGGTTATCCTAGGGATACCAAAGTATAGTACTTATACATCTCACTGGAGAACAATTAGATTGTTGCTCGCCATGCGGTTTTCCTAAGAGGAATACCTATATGCAGTGGTAAGTGGGAGGATAGTAAAACTCGATGAAAAACAGAGTAATAATGTTCAAGGCATAGATCCTTAATGGAACATAAATAGTTCATCAAGAATGAAACTATACCATTAATCTTCGAATACACAAGAACCACGTATGTCGGAGAGAGTCAGAAAACAACCTGGGGTATGGGTTTCTGATCTCATCTCATAGAGATGTCTATCTTATTGAGGTATACCAACTGACTACGTATGAGGAAGTGATACAAGGTATCGACTCCCTATTATAGCAAAGTACCTTAATATCCGAATTAGATTCCATGTATATCAACAGGTTTGGATACTAGTTGATGTACCGCAAGGCATTGTGCCTATTGGTACTATATTAGTCTTCAAGGAAGACATACATGGAAGGCAACATACCAACGTACTAAGCTAGGCTTGTAGTGGAAAGGTATCGTTATCAATATTGTGTTGATTACGATTCAAACTTTTACCTGTTGCCATGGTAAATCCATTTGGATAATGCTTGCTAATGCTGTATGTTTCATTAGTGAAATATGTCAGCTGAATGGCAAAATCACTTTCCTGAAAAGGAAACCTTTCAGAGGATGTTTGCAACATCCTGGCGGTTTTGTCGTACCATAACTAGCAAATAAGGTTTGCAGGTTAATCGATCCATGTTTGGATTGAAGCAAGCATTAGGTTCTTGGAATTGTCGTTTTGATGTAATCATAATGGTTTATGATTTAATTCAAAATGAAATGATTCTTGTGTATATAAGAAGGTTAGTGGGAGCGCACTGACAGTGGCTGTCATATAAATAATGATAATATGTCATTTCTTGGAAATAATATTCCCATAAAACTATCGGAGAAAGCTTGGCTTTCTAAAACTCTCCGAGAACTCGTACATTGAAAAATATACGCGACCTGGTGTCTCATATGCTTTGAGCATATAGAAACACAATCAGGCCAATCCAAGTGATAGTCACTGGATTGATGTTAAGAACATCCGTTAGTATCTTAGAGAACTAAGGATGATGTCTTAATCTATGGAGAATGAGAACTTGAAGTGTCTGGGATCACTGTAGCAAGTTTCCTAAACCGATAAAACGACTAAAAGTCGCAAACGGTACTATACAGTTTGAATAACGGTACAATGAGCTGGAAATCTTCCAAGCAAGATACTGTTACCGAATAAAAAACAAATGCGGGTTATTGCTGCAGCTGAGGCATCAATAGAAGCCTTCTGGGTCGATAATAAATCTAATTAGATTAGATATAGTTCTGTTAGTAGCTGAGCTAGGCGTCAGCACAGGCTAAAGAATTAATGGTCTCATCAACGATCAAGATACATACTTCGATATTCATCTCATTCGTTCGGATCATACATCATGGCGATGTGATGATCGAATAAATCGCATCAAATGATAATCATGCAAATCCGCAGACGAAAGCATTTCTCATAGTTTGAGCCAACCGTACATAGTTCGGGTGTAAGACACTCGAGTGACTGGCTATAGGCCAAGTGGGAGATTGTTGGACAATTATGACCCATAACGTCACTATTTGTACAGATCATGGTGTTGTTGTACAAATTAACTATGTGACAAAAGAGATTGCACTCTTATCATTTGTGATTAGATCACCTAGATATATAAATGATAGGAGGTCCCTATGATTTGTTCCTGGATTGAAAATGATATGAGACAGTATCAGTCCACGAAGGATAAATCATTAAACATCCCTAGTCAGAGCATTATCGAGATTGGACATCGATGAATGCGTAAAAGACTAGTATTACACTTGTGCGCATTGTGAGGGCACAACGACCTAGTTCTCATATATTTGGGTATAAGATACTCATGCAAGTGTAATAGGAGGTTGTATTTTACCGATGGTACGGGAAACAGCTTCGCTCTGGATAGACCCCCCTCAGAATTCCATTGGTAGTATGACTATGTGTCTATGGAAGTCTGAAATCAGGGTAGGTGTATTTTGTCTTAACCTGAGACTTGCACCGCTAATACTTGCGACAATCAATATACTTTGGTTGCGGTCGTCCAGGGCTTTAACAAGTTCTGTGTACGCCTATGTTAGGTATATTGAGAATCGTAGTGTGTTGGGTGTGATGTCAAGACGGAAGTGTCACTCCAGTCATATGGAGTTGATGATCGCGCAGAGATACAGAACTGGTTCTCTAAAAAGGATGCAACCGTCGGGATAATATGACTTGGTCATGATTATCCGATAATAAAGAGACTAGTTGCTTGTCATCCGATATATGCTTCGTACGGGGCAGACACTGTACCAGCCCCAGGCCTTACATGTGATCATTCGATACTGGATCGAAATATGCAATACCACGTATACTACGGCTGATATAGATCCTTTATTCCTGTAAGGATATTTATGGAGAATTGGGTAGGCATGGTGCTTTGCTAGAAGCCAGCCTTGTCTTGTAAATCGGTACAAACGTAGTACGAGGTACTTACGTGTTCGGATAGTCCGACGATCAAATTTACTGCCAACATATCCGGGGACCTCATGGGTCGTTTCCCAAAGATTCACCGATGACGTATGACTCACATTTTTAATTAATCTGGGATTAATTAGATGAGAGAGAAAATTAATCTGGGATTAATTGCGGAGATATTTTATCTAGGATAAAATATCATTTAAAGAGAAATAACGATTAATTTGGAATTAATCCATTAATTAATATATTCGATATATTAAACGAAATTGGATTTCGACGCGGAATTAAAATTAGATTTTAATTCGGGCGAACGAATTAATTTAGAATTAATTCGTTAGCGACGTGAATAGTGACTTCGCTAGGCGTAATCATTTAATTGCGTCGCAACGGAAAATTCGTTAATTTGGAATTAGCGAACCCGACCCCAATATTGTTTGCGAGCGCATTCGCATTTCGAATTCGAGTGCGGCACGCAAGTCAAATTAAACGTCAAATCATTAGTCGCATCAAGCGTCAAATCATTTGTCACTTTGAGTGATGTGACTTGACAACTTGATGGATAGATGTGACTTGATGGAAGTGGTTGAAAAGCTTTTTTGAAAGCTTAAAAGACTTTTAATAATTGTATTTGACTTTTGATTTTGGTATTAGATACATAAAAATAAATCAAACACTTCACTTCTTCTCTCCTCTTGGTCATGCCCAAAATGGGCATTTCTCTCTTCATTTTTCTGGTTCATTGCCCTGAGCTAGGGGAAGAAAAAATGGGATTTTTGTGGCAAAAAATCACAAGTGCTAGCACACTTACGAGACATGCGAAGGTGATAAGGAAGTCCACCTATGAGCCATGAATCATTTGACGAAGCTTGGAGCTTGGATTCTTGAAGCTTGATGGCCGAAAATGTGGAACAAACAGCAGCCCACTGCTGCAGTTCACAGTGAGCAGAAAGCAAATTTTTGTTGCCTCTCGCGTTGCTCAACGATCGATGTGAGTATTATGTGACTCTCTCAATTGTATTCACACATGTTCATGCTTGTTTATTGATCATTGGGACCTTAGATAAACTCCAACAGAAAGCACCGTACCTACCCAATTCTCCAGAAATATTCAACGAGGAATATATAATCTGTATCAGGCATAGTAATACTATGTAATGCGTAATACGATACAATATCATATGTCACATGCTAGGCCTAGGGCTGGCTCTATGTCTGCCCCGTACGAAGCATATATCGGATCCCAAGTAACTACTCTCTGTAATCGAAAAGTCATGACCTAGTCTTACTTTCCCGATAACTACAGCTTTTAAGAGTGCTAGTTTCGTATCATGTGTGACCATCATCTCCATATGACCGAAGTGATACTCGCATCTTGACATCACATCTAATACACTACGATTCTCAGTAAACCCAATATAGGCTTACACAGAACCTGTTAAAGCTCTAGACGACCAATATCAAAGTAAACTGATTGTCGCAAGTAATAGCGACGTAAGTCTCAGATTAAAGATCACATACACCTACCCTGATTTAAATTCCCATATACACATAGTCATACTACCAATGGGATTCTGAGTGGGTCTATCCAGAGCGAACTGTTCCCAGTCCAACGGCAAACAGAACCTCTTCTTACACTTGCATAAATATCCAATACCTAAATATATGAGAACTATACCGTTAAGCTTCCATAACGGGCACAAGTGTAATACTAGTCTATTCCGCATTATCAATGTCCAGTCTCGATAATACTTCGACTAGAGATATTTAATGATTAAATCGTTTGTGGATTAATAATGTATCATATCTTATTAATCCGATTTAACCATATGGACTTTTATAATTATATATATCCAAGTAATCTAATTACAATAATGATAAATAGCAATTTCCTTTTGTCACATAGTTAATTTGTACAAAAACACAATGTCTTTTACAAATAGTGATGCTATGGGTCATAATTATCCAACATCGTTAATGTCACGTTCATTGTTGGGTTCGAACGAAACTTGGCATAATATTCTCATTCTTGGTGTGTCATTTAGTGCGTTCGAACGAAACATTCAAGAGAGCAAACTCGTGAGGTGTATTCGAGAAAATGTTCGAACGAAACCTTCCAGAGAGCACGCGTTCGACACGCGTTCGAGCGCCTGTGCGAAACTCAATTTTTTTGGTCACGTTTTTAACCTAATTTGTTATTGGGACACCTTTCTTTTTGCCCTACCTATATAAAGAACATATAGCCACATTCACAATGGTTGAAAATATATTATCTTGAGCCTAAACACCTTCCTAACTTTTCAACCTTATTGATTTCAACTTGAAGACTTATTTTCTTTTCTTGTCTTCTTTGTTTGTGGTGAGATCGTTCTTTGTTAAGCCATCAACACAATCAAACCAAATTTCCTAACCCTTCAGAGTTCTCTAGGAGGAAGATTGGTAGTCAAAATTTCGACGTTCAGAGTTGATTCGCTCAAAGACTTCAGAGGTTCTAATAAAAACCATGGGGAACGGGCTCAAAGAGTTCTTCGAGTTCTTGCAGTCTAGAGGTACTAGAGTTGGTGGAGTTTCCACCATAGATCTTTTACCGTCACTGTAAGTTTTTTCTCTTTATAGTGGTTTTGGGCTGGTAGCCGAGATACCCGGAGTGGTTTTTTACTCGCACGAGTTTTCCAAAATTACTTTTTTGATTTGTGTGATTGAATTTATTTTCCGTATTGATTTAATATTTTTGATTGATATATTATTGTTGTTAGAATTAAGGTTGTTTGTTGAGAATCCATAGACACATTAATTAAGACTTGTCCTAGTTAATTGTGAATAATTCCATATAGGGTTAAAACCTAGGATAATTAAGAACTTTCAATTGGTATCAGAGACTGAACTCGATCCTTGACCCGTTTGCTATGTAAAGAAGTCAACCTTTAAATTGTCCCTCATTCTTTGATGGGAGTGAATATTTACCTTGGAAGTTCGAATGAGAGTGTTCCTTAAGTCCTTAGATGAGAGGGTCTGGATGACAGTAGAGTACGGGTGGAAACCTCCCATGATTATGGTTGATGGGGTCTCTTCCCCTAAAGATAAACTGACATGGACCAATGATGAATTTGATGCTAGGAATAGAAACGACAAAGTAATTAATGCCATTCATGCTGCTATTTTTTTTGCTGAATTTAAGAGAATCTCTATGTCTGAGATTGCCAAGGATGCTTGGGACATCCATCAGATTGTGAATGAAGGCACATAATCTGTTAAAAATAATAGACTCCAAGAGCTTACCACTAGGTTTGAGGTCACAAGTATGAAAGACGATGAGACCTTTGATGAGTTTTATTCTAAGATTAACTATATCTTTAACTCAAGTTTTAACCTAGGTGAGACTATCCTTACCAATAAGATAGTGGGGAAAATCCTGAGATCCCCGTCTGATAAGTTCTTAACTAAGATCACAGCCATCATGATGATAATGATAATCTCACTAATCATGATTTGGCCATTTTTGTAAAGAAGTTTAAGAAATTTCTTAAGCTGGAGAAGAGTGGCCGTGATAGGGATATGAATAAAATGCCTAAATAGAGTACGCATAGGAGAAGAGTATATAGAGAGGATATGGGTAGCAAACCCCGTGGTATTCAATGCCATGAGTGTGAACGGTATGAGCATATTAGATCTGAGTGTCTCACATACCTTAAGTCCAATGGCAAGAAAGCCATGGTAGCCTCTTTCAGTGATTCAGAAGGTGCCTATACTTTCGACGAGTTTTCTAAAGACAATAGCAATTTTATGGCCTTTACTGCTAGTGTGTCAGGTGAGAGAGGATATTGTTAATGATGAAGATGTTAGATCTGATTTCTCTCATGATGAGTCTGTAGATGAGGATAGTCTTCAGGTAGCTTATGCTGAACTGTTTAATAGAAGTTTAGCTATCAAAAATACGAATATAGAGGTCAATAAGAGGCAGAAGGAAGTAGAGCTAGAAAAGAATGAAACTCAAGCTAAGTTTGAGCAAAGCATTGTGGTGATTGATGACCTTGAGGAGAGGAATAAATGGCTAGTTGATAGGGTCCAATCCTTAGAAACTGAACTTGAAGATGCTAAAACCCAGTTGTCTGCATTTTCTAATGGGAATAAAAACTGAACCGTACGTTAGGGATTATTGTTGAGCCTAATTGCGATAAGACGTCATCATCTAGAGCTGTGTCTGTCTCTCATAAACATGAAATAGGTAAGAACTATGTTAAGTGCAGTCATGTGATTCCTCATGATGTTCCTCGTCTTGGACCCAACCTCGATCTAGAGGTATAGTGGGTAAACCTCGTTCTCATCCGAGGTTTGTGCCTATTTGCCATCACTGTGGCAAGGTAGGACACATTAAGCTTATGTGTTTCATGCTGCACAAACATAAGAAAAGGCTTAAGAGTGTACCATCTAGGTTTGATTCATCAAATCTAGTGTCTCAAGTTTTTGCACTAACCAAACAAACACAATTCATTAGTGAGAAACTTGTTGTGTTGATTAGAAATTTTCAAGTGGAAGAGATTCCTAAGAAAATTTGGGTGAGGAAGCAAGATGACTTCCTATCTACTTCTGAATGCCTTGATCCTGAAAGGCATGATGAGAGTGAACTTCAGTGTAATTGTTCTTAGAAGTTTTTGAACGTCTATTTTTTTTACTTCATATGGGTGTGTGTGCTGTTGATGAGTGGTACTTATATCACTATTTCCCACTCATTTAACCTAATTTTTTGTATAGTTTCTTGAGTTTTATGAACATTTTGATGTGTTTTATTGTTATTTTGCAGATAAATAAAGTTTGGGAAGCATTGGAAGCAATTTGGGGCCAAAAGAGAGAAAAAAATGACAAAAATGGCATTTTGGTAATTTGGCGCATCGCGACGCTCAAGCCTTAGGCGTCGCGACGCCTATCCTGCGCCATGAGCTGCTAACGTGCGCCGGGAGACATGTGTAAAAGTCTGGAAAGTTTGATTTGCTAACGTGCGCCTCCCACGTGTCATCATCAGAATAGATCTTGCTAAAACGCGCCGGGACACGTGTCATCATCACATGCTGCCGACAATACGCGTGCCACATGTCATCTTCTCATTCGACCGCATCTACCACGTGCCAGCCACGTGTCACCTACGTGTCATTCACGTGTCCGCCATATGTCGTCCACGTCAGCATCCAACCGAGTCACCGTGCCACGTGTTGCCACATCATCAATAGCCAATCAACGCCCGCCATATGTCAGCATCTCAGTGGACCGAATCAAAACGCGTGCCACGTGTCGAAATTCCATTATGCCGATAGATTACGCTTGCCACGTCAGCAAGACAACAGATCAACGTGCTTTGACAGAGTCAACACAAGCCAGCGTCGCGACGCCGGACCCAAAATTTGCCTATAAATTGAGGCTTTCAGCACTTCATTTGGTGTGCTTTCCTTGTGATTTTTTTCCCTATTTTTAAGGATTGCATCTATTTTTGTAATTAATTAATTTCTGTATTTTTTATTTTTAATTTTAATATCAGTTTTTATTTATTTTTTATTTTCTTTATGTTTTGTAGTTAAATTTCCGCTGGGGTAAAAGGTGAAACATTTAATATAATTATCTAGGTAAATCTCACTTAATTATAATTTATAAATTATAATTTAACCGGATTAATTAATGTCAGACTTTATTACCGCCTATATGGTCGGTCTAAATATAAATTACATTACCGTCTATATGGCTGGTCTTTATGTGACAGATAATTACAGCCTATATGGATGATGTAATTGGACTAAATGGATTACCGCCTATATGGCTAGTTTTAAATGTTTAACATTATTAATTCCTGAAAAAGCATAACAGAAAATAATTTATATATTATAATAAGTGAGATTCCTAGATAAGAAATATTAAATGTGGATCCTCTAACCCCAACATTTTATTTTTATTATAGGGAAGTGATGAAACACAATATCCACACACTTAATTATTGATTTTCTTTTTATGGACAATTCTTTAGTTTGTTTATTGAGTCTTAAGCTTAATGCTTCTTGTTAATTGGCCATTAATAAGATTGATTTGGTAAACTTAAAATGAACATGATGAAGAGATTTTAGGTTTCAGCCTTAGATTCAATATCTCACGATCTTCCTTGAGGATATATAACCCTTTAATAGATTTCCTTACAGGATAGACATATACCTTTCGGGCGGGGTAGCTATAATTGGAATTTAATCTTAATGAATCCAAGTAATTTGGTTGACATAGACATATGGTTCAATTGGTTTATACTGGGTATTTGCATCTGACCATCGACAGAGGCTTTTGCATATCTTCGTATTCCAGGTTAGGAAACTAATTTATTACACATATATAAGAGAATCAATTCATCTTTATAATAATATTGTGTGGAGTCACAACCCTAGATCTTTGAGTCTTTTGTTATTTTCCTTAGTATTTTCTTTTGTGTCTTTAAGTATTTTATTTATAAAATCCACATTCAACCAATAAAAGTAATCATTCTATTCTCCCTATAATTAGATACATATAAATCAATAGTATCAATAATTAATAATAACAGTAGGAATTAATTCCTCGTGGGATCGATATTTTTATACTACTTGAACGATACATGCGCTTGCGTTATACATGTGTGTTTATGCCGGTCAAGTTTTTGGCACCGTTGCTGGGGACTTATTTTTCTTGAGTTATTAATTTTGAAGCTATTTAATTTACTTGTATCTAATTTTCTTTATTTTTATCTGTAATTTTTATTTCTTTCTTTTATTTTCATGTGGTTGAAAAATGGAACATTATTGGGAGATTGAGAGATCACGGGATTTACTAGAAGATATACCCCAAATCTGGGAGCAACAATCCGGTTTTCTGAGGCCTGTTGTCCAGCCCAAAAACTATCACTGGATGTCAGAATCAAGCAATACTACATTTGCTCATCAGAACGAAATGGGGAGATGTGTGATATGTGATGGTAACCACCCGAGCAATCAATGTATATACCTTTCAGAGTGGCAGAATTATTGGAATCATTCAAGGTACGAAGAACCATCATACTTTCCATCCTATCCACTATCCATCTACGATTTTCATCAAGAACCAGAACCATCAGAGGAAGATCAGATGGTTGACATGCTCAAAGATTGGTTCAAGAAACAAGATGAAAAGTTGGATACAATGCTTGAATCAGTCCAAAATCAATTCGAAAGTATTCAGAGACAATCAGCATCCATTCAGAGACTGACATAACAAACTAGACAATTAACAGAAAATCAGAGCTACATACCTCAAGGAGCATTTTCAGATGACACTGATGAAGCCTTTGAATACCAAGCATTTCACGATGACACTTTAGCAGAGTAGGAGGCTGAGTAGAATCAGGAATCTGAGGTATAAGTTCTGGAGCCTAAACCAACAGAATCTCGGTTTGATTTTTATTATTCTGACTCGGACGAGGATGAAAAAGCTGAGCTATTTATACCAATTGCACCAACAAGGGAGGATGAAACTTTTCATCCTCAAAATGAAGATCTTGGAGAATTCTTTGCACAAATGTTTGAAGAAGATCTATCTGAGCCAATCACATCAGCCTTAGAGGATGAAGACCTAATGTCAGACACATCTTTATATCCTCACGTTAATACTTCTAGAGCATGCATTTTACAGATGACAGATGAAGAACTGAACAAGGAAATCTAAAATACATCTGTGAAGAAAAAGTGGAGCAAGAAACAAAGCAAATGGAAGAGCAAATGTCAGACCTTATTGAGGATTCAATGCATTGAGGCGAAACATCACTGTTTTGGGGAGTACAGATCAAAGACATCAACAGAAGCTTGACAGAATGGAACTTCCATTCAAAGTCAAACATCATACGAGACCTCCTGATTTTCTTTCTTTCTTTTCAGGAACCACTGGAGCAACAAAGGTTAAAAAGGTGGCACAAGCACTGAATGAGACAAAATTCTTTTTTCCCCTTTACCGTTTGAAGAGACCCTTCAAAAGCAACGCTCATGGGATTGTCTTTAATCGGACATCCAAAACCACGCTGAAACTTCCTTGACAGATCAATTTCAGTCACGTCTGGCTGAAGATGAAAAATTTAGCGCTAGTAGGGAGGCAACCCATGCAATTTGTTTTAATTTCTATTTTCATATTTTTTTGTATACATGTTGTAGAATTTTTAATTTTGTGTTATTTTTGCAGAGAAAAATAAAGACGGAATATTTCAAGACAAAGCAAGCCAGTGCAAGCGGGATTTTCAACAAAATAAATTTGACAAAATCGCGAGGATATAAAGTTAATCCAGTAAAGATGGCTGAGTAAGGAGTCAGCTCTTGAGACGCATCTCAGTGGATTTATTCGTCGAAAGACTTGATTTTGCCAAAAAAAAAAATCCCACGTCACGACACCGAAGCCTCAAAACACAAACCCTAACCCTAAAAACCGAGCGTCGCGACGCAAGAAGCAATTTGGCATCGCGACGCGCGTTTTATAACTGGACTTAAACCAGCAGCCGCCAGTCAGTTTCTGCACTTCTCACCTTCATCTTCTCGGTATGTCCTCTCAAAAGTCACCAAATCCAGCCAACTAAACACTGAAATCTTCATCCGAAATCATCAAAACTCACCAAAACCAACCAATCAACAACCTCAAACTCCCATCATCTCCCTCGATTTTTCCCATAACAATACCACTGTCGAGCCATATAACCCACGGTCGAGACCACTGATTTCTCCCACCGACGGCCAAGACCTTCACCGAGACCATCTCTCACGGTCGAGACCATCACACACGACCACCCTCTCTCCCTCGAAACCACGGCCGAGACCCTCCATCGTCAGATCTTATTCTTCCAGCAACAAGATCACCATTTTCGGTTAGGTAAAATCATTCTTGAACTCTTCATTATCTCTTGAATTTCTGAATTTACAAGGAGGATAACCGAAAATTATGGGGTTTTGTGGTATTTTGTATGGTGAAATTTGTTGAAACTGGATTTGAAATTTTGGCAGTGAAGGGGGATAGCCGAAAATTTGTGAAAGTTTGTGTGGTGAAATTGGATATTTGGATATTTTGAAGTGTGGAAAAGATAAACAAAAATTGATTGAATTTCGTAGATTTGGGTGCGGAGATTGTGTGTTGTGATAAATTTAGGTTGAATTTGGGAAATCTTTTTAGAGGAGATTCTGTCAAAATTTTTACTGAAAAATGGCTCCAGAGAGATCTAGGGCTTCAACATCTGCCGGACCGAGTTTTGATGCTTCTAAATTTGTCTCGGCAGACGCATATAAGAGGTATGAAGAAGGAATGAATAATAGGAATCAATTATTCGGTAATTTTGTTCGTAGAATTTCCGTTAACCAGGTATGATCTTCTAAACTCTTCTTCTAATGTTTAAGACATTGGGGACAATGTCTCATTTAGGTTTGGGGGAGGGAATTAGTTGATTCATATCTTGTTTTTAGTTTGTGTGTTGTTTTTATTTTTAGTCCTAAATTTTTCGAAAAATACAAAAAAAATTGAAAAAGTTTCAAAAATTACAAAAATATTTTGCGTTTTTGTGTTTTTATTTTGACTAAAAAGGTGAAATTGGTAAGAGAAAGCTGTGTAAGGAGTTCCCACTCCTGATACGTATTTCAACCCATTTTCGAAACAAGTTAATTTTTGTTTATTTCTTTTTGAATTATTTAATTTGTGAATTCTCCATAATACTGACTAAAATGGATTTTCATATGCTCAGTTGGCAGATATTATCAACATACATGGTAACATACAGACATGGGCTGTAATTGAAAAGTTTGTAATATTCAGTGCACTAGTTTAATTGGAGGAAGCATATATAAATGACAATGGAGTAAAAAAAAAAAATATCTGAGATCCGAGTTATTATGTCTGTAAGGGTATCTTAAAACCTAGTGCCCTAAAGCCAATTGGTTTGGGAGTCACTGGCCCAAAGCTCGTTACATGGATCAAAGATGTTGCCAAATAAATATATATATCTGAAGTCTGAGTAATTAAGTCTGTAGGGGTGTCTTAACTCCTAGTGCCCTAATGCCAACTGGTTTGGGAGCCACCGACCCAACACTCGTTACATAGACAGAAGATATTATATATAAATAAAAAAAAATCAAAGAAAAAATCATAAAAAAAAAATTTATTCCATTGCTACAAAAAGGTGTGAATTCTGATAAAAATATTATGAAAAAAATATTACTCTCTTATCAACTGCACTTGTGACTATTGTGGGCAAAATGAGTTGATTAATATTTTGTTGGTTGTGTATATGAATAATGGTAAAAATAATCAGAAAATTTACTTATTCTGTAATTTAGAAAGAAAATAAACATCTAGTAACTTGGAGTAGAAGTTTCACCTGATTAGTCACTAACTTCTTTATTCTTTTTTCTCTTGTCTTTTTGCTTTTGTGTGAATTAGTTTTACTATCTTTTTACTTTTGTAAAATGTTTGTGGGTATCATTGCTGTAAATTCTCACGAGACTACAACTCGTCCACTAGAGACACCTAGGGGTTTAAAGGCTTGTTGCATACGCTAAATGCAACCGGGATCCCTACGAAAGTGGCTTAGTTAATTTTATTTTTGTGTTATTTTATTTTGTGTTTTGCTCGAGCATTAGCAAAATGTTAGGTTTGGGGGTGTGATGAGTGGTATTTATATCTCTATTTCCCGCTCATTTAACCTAATATTTTGTATAATTTCTTGAGTTTTATGAACTTTTTGATGTGTTTTATTGTTATTTTGTAGATAAATACAGTTTGGGAAGCATTGGAAGCAATTTGGGGCCAAAACAGTGAAAAATGAAAAAATGGCATTTTGGTAATTTGGCGCGTCGCGACGTGCAAGCCTTAGGTGTCGCGACGCCTATCCTGCGCTATGAGCTGCTAACATGTGCCGGGAGACACATGTCAGAATCTGAAAAGTTGGATTTGCTAATGTGCGCCTGCCATGTGTCATCATCATAATAGATATTGCTAAAATGCGCCGGGACACTTGTCATCATCACATGCTGTCGACAATACGCGTGCCATGTGTCATCTTTTCATTCGACCGCATCTGCTGCATACCACGTGTCAGCCACGTGTCACCTACGTGTCATTCACGTGTCTGTCACGTGTCGTCCACGTCAGCATCCAAATGAGTCACCGGGCCACGTGTCGCCACGTCATCAATAGCCAATCAATGCTCGCCACGTGTCAGCATCTCAGTGGACCGAATCAAAACGCGTGCCACGTGTCGAAATTCCATTGTACCGACAGATTACGCGTGCCACGTCAGCAAGACAACAGATCAATGCGCTTTGACCGAGTCAACACAAGCCAGCGTCGCGACGCAATAAGGATTTTGGCGTCGCGACGCCGGACCCAAAATTTTCCTATAAATTGAGGCTTTCAACACTTCATTTGGTGTGTTTTCCTTGGGATTTTTCCCTGTTCTTAAGGATTGCATCTATTTTTGTAATTAATTAATTTATGTATTTTTAATTTTAATTAATTTTAATTTTAATTTTAATTTAATTCAGTTTTTAATTTTTTTATTTTCTTTATATTTTGTAGTTAAATTTCCGCTGGGGTAAAAGGTGAAACATTTAATATAATTATCTAGGTAAATCTCACTTAATTATAATTTATAAATTATAATTTAACCGGATTAATTAATGTCACACTTTATTACCGCCTATATGGTCGGTCTAAATATAAATTACATTACCGCTTATATGGCTGGTCTTTTTGTGACAGATAATTACCGCCTATATGGCTGGTGTAATTGGACTAAATGGATTACCGCCTATATGACTGGTTTTAAATGTTTAACATTATTAATTCCTGAAAAAGCAGAACAAAAAATAATTTATATATTATAATAAGTGAGATTCCTAGATAAGAAATATTAAATGTGGATCATCTAACCCCAGTATTTTATTTTTATTCTAGGGAAGTGATGAAACACAATATCCACACACTTAATAATTCATTTTCTTTTTATGGGAAATTCTTTAGTTTGTTTATTGAGTCTTAAGCTTAATGGTTCTTGTTAATTGACCATTAATAAGATTGATTTGGTAAACTTAAAATGAACTTGACGAAGAGATTTTAGGTTTCAGCCTTAAATTCAATAGCTCACGATCTTCCTTGAGGATAGATAACCCTTTAATAGATTTCCTTACAGGATAGACATATACCTGTCGGGCGGGGGTAGCCATAATTGGAATTTAATCTTAATGAATCCAGGTAATTTGGTTGACATAGACATATGGTTTAATTGGGTTATACTGGGTATTTGCATCTGACCATCGACAGAGGCTTTTGCATATCTTCGTGTTCCAGGTTAGCAAACTAATTTATTACACATATATAAGAGAATCAATTCATCTTTATAATAATATTGTGTGGAGTCACAACCCTAGATCTTTGAGTATTTTCTTATTTTCCTTTGTATTTTCTTTTGTGTCTTTAAGTATTTTATTTATCAAATCCACATTCAACCAACAAAAACAATCATTCTCTTCTCTTTATAATTAGATACCTGTAATAAATAGTATCAATAATTAATAACAACAGTAGGAATTAAGTCCTCGTGGGATCAATATTTTTATACTACTTGAACGATACGTGCGCTTGCGTTATACGTGTATTTTTACGCCGGTCAACTGTTCTTTATTTTTATCTATTGGTATATAGGATGGAAACCTGAACATAAATTTCATAGCTGATTTTGAATGGACGATAGTATGATCTGCACTCGGGATACAACTCCACGTATCATTGGATATTGACAAGCCAAGTTGTGTCTTTATATTTTTTTGTGGGTGTTAAAACTGGAAAACAAAATTGAAAATGATAAAGACCAAAAATAATTTTTCTGGCTTGTTAGAGCATGAAAAGCTTGTTGCATGTGATCCTGATATGTAGGATATATGTTTATGCATGTGTAATATGCATTTAATTTGTTGATGCTATATGTGTTGGGGTAATTGTGGAACCCCTAGGGTCGGATCGGTGCCTTAGGCAGCGGAAATGGGTATAACCTGTGGAAATCAAATATGGGTGCAATTTTAAATTATTTAATGAATTTCTATATTCCATTACGAGTGAATAGAAAAAAAACGGGACTGAATCAACGTCCGGAAGCTCAAGAATGAGTGAAATAAAAATTGCTCTTCTGGAGTGGAGTCAGGATCGATATCAACATGCAGTGGATTGATCTTGACATAAGTCAACTTTTCATACTCCAAGACAAGACACATGTTCATTTCCCATTCTAAATAGTTCTTAGCTTCTTTTAGCTTATTGGAATTCGAAAGTTTCATCAATGGATTAGCGGCAACCATCTACAAAACAACATTTTTGAGAAATAGCAGAACATTTTTCATTTCTAAAGTGATAACACTAATTGATTATGGAATTTTAAATCTATTAGTGCCCTCCCACTACTTTACATAATTCTGTAATCTCCCTAAATGGAAAAATAGAAATTTGACAATCAAAATTTCATAGCGGGAAGTGGATCCCATGATATTTACTCTAACCTCACACTAATGATGATATTAGCTTTTGAAAACTCATTAGGTAGACCTCCAAGGTCAATCACATTCATGGGACTCCTAGTTTGGTCCTGAACCGTTTCTTATCCTCACACTAATGACGATATTGGATTAAGACGTGTTCTAAGTGTATATTTGTCAATGTGTAATGATGAGCTTCGTATGTACACCCTTACACAAATGACGATATTGGGCGACTACGTTAACTCATCATGGTACATCTAATGTTTTACCGGAGCGACCTAAGTTCCAAGCACTTATACCCTCACACTAATGATGATATTGGATATAAGTAGTAATAACTCATTCATACTGTATTGACAAGACGGACCATCCAATAATGCTCCAACATTATTAATACTATTACTTAAAAGTAATCACCTAATCACGAGAGATTTATAACAATCAAGTCATTAAATTAATTAGGTCAAAGTTTTAATTTAAAACATGCAATACGTATCTAATATATATTATGCATAATTAAATTAAAATTACTATGGCATAGATTCAAAACATGTGTTGTGTGGTTAAGCCTTTGCTCTGATACCATTCTGTTGGGGCAGTTGTGGAACCCCTAGGGTCGGATCGGTGCCCTGGGCAGTGGAAATGAGTCTAACCCATGGAAATAAAATATGGGTGTAATTTTAAATTATTTAATGAAATACTATATTCCATTACGGTTGTATAGGAAAAAAGCGGGACTGAATCAGAGTCCGGAAGCTCAAGAACGAGCGAAAAAAAAATTACCGCGTGAAACACGTACGAGCGCGCTACAGTGCACGCGCGCACTGTAGAGCCAGACATCAACTTTTTTTTTTAATTTCATTTCTTTTGCTTTTCATTTCCTTCAGCTCACATTCTAGTGAGCTAAAGGAATTAAGGTATTTGACCCTAATTCTTTCTGGTATTCCTTAAACACTTCAAAAACACCCAAAATTAAATTTTAATTTCAAAACTAACATCAACACATGTTATAGAATAAAAATCAAGTATTTCAAAATATCAAATATTTTTACAAAAACATAAATTTATTCTAAATACGCATTTGCGTAAATTTTGAATCCAATACACAAGCCAAATTAGAATCCTAATAAGAAAGGTCTCGTGAACAATTCTCGGTCACCCGAAGGTGGTCAAGTGATTCTAGAATGGTAGCCATAACTCTAAGCTTTAATCTAGAGTTCCAAACTCTTATTAATTATTCCATGTCCAACATGAACATCTTTGACCTAAATTATAAGCATGTTGTGTTTATATTTCTAAAGTATCCTAACACAATTGATTAGCCTTATTTCAAAATTAAGCTATGTGATCTATGAATCTAATACACAAATGAACATAGCTTAGGAGAAGATCAAACATTACCTAGTAAGCTTGATGCAAGATCCAATATATTTCTAATTTTTTGAAATTGTTGGAGAACCTCCAAGGTGTGCAAGCTTGACTCCAAGATCCAATCTTGTTTCCAATGCTACCAAGCTTCACTTCAAGATCCAATCTTGATTTCTCCTAAATGAAATGTTGTAGAGACCTCACAAGCTTCTCTAAACACTTCTCTAACTTAGGATAATTTCTCTAAGAATTTGCTTATACTTGTACCATTAATTAAAACATTCCTAAAGCTTGCTACTTATAGCAAAACTTAGGCAATTTTTAATTTATAAAAGTTGTAATCAACTTTTAAGTGGGCTTAATCTAATTTGTCCAAATATGTGTATTAGGTGTGATAATCTCCATTGTCTCCCACTTTAATTTAATCCAATTAAATCAAGCCAAGGATTAGGAAATGGATTAGTTAAATGTTTGCCACCTTGATTTAATCCAATTAAATCAATCTAAAACCACCTATTATTACATACTTACAATTACCATAATATCCTCAAATGGTAGAGATAATTAGGATTTTACAATTAAGCCCTTGTGTAATTATTGAATTAATCCAATTAGGTCAAAGTAAATAATCAATGATATCCAATAACACTTTATTATCTTAGTTGATAATTATAATATCGAATATTATATTTTATCAAAATTAATCGGCTACCCAAGTGCTCAACGAGTACACTTCATATTGGGACTCTCTAATTTCAGACACGTTCGCCATATAAGCCTAGCTAATATGTAAGAAATTCGGCCACCTCCGAATTCATGAAAAACACGAATGACCTTTTTGAACTATACAAGTCGATGTCATCACATATGTTTAACAATCCCTCCGTTGTAGGTTATCCGAGTTGTGCTGAGGAAACATAGAATACACCGTCAAGTTTCCAAGGTGCACATCTCATGTCGACATGTCCATGATTCTTTACAACTGATGCGATCCACCCTAGGTGATCGGCTTTGGCCAAAGTCCTTAAGAATCGTGACTTTACTCAATTGGATACCTAAACCCTTATGGTACACATACAAGCCGACAGATCCTATCATGTTTCGCACTTGATAACTGAGTGCATCAGTCCACACCCAACGAACATCTAGAGGCCAGACCTTGAAAGGTTTCTGACATGTATGGCATAAAAGTGTGGAGGATCTCACACAAAATCAATGCTATCCTATAGTCAAAGGATTACATATGCTACTCGACTCGATGAGATTCCTATTGATGGTGGTGTGTACTTCCAACTATTAAGAATCACCTATGAGTCATTCATTATTCGCTTCAATGAATATCCCATGTCTATACGAGTTTCCAAAACTCATGGTACATCAGGTTAAACCATTGGAACTCTAATTCCAATATACGACATGTGCAAGTCTTATAGGTTATAGGAATTCGACCGTATTCCAAAATCAACGACTAGGAATATTAACTTTAAGAATATTTTACACCTAATGTCAAAACTATTCTAAGGTCGATGTCATTCTTAGCATATCTATACATCATTCTAATACGCATAATGACAGTACCATTAATAATGTATTAAATGAAAAATATAGTTATTTTATTAATAAATATTAAAATGTACAAATCAGATAGGCACTCCAAGCACCAACTCCATCAAACTCCCACTTGCTTAGTGCCAATCTGGATGGTACCGTAGTCCCATCTCCTCCACATGTTTATCGAATAACTTTGGAGGTAAGACTTTTGTAAGCGGGTCTGCTATGTTGTCTTTGAAGGAAACGACTTTCCTTAGCGTGGCAGAAGTTGCTTGTGGTGGCACCGAGTCCGGTATGGATCTTTAAAATTTTCTTTACCTTCTCCATTTATTGTAGTAGCTGAAATCAATTCTTTGGTGTCCAACGCTTGGGTCAACCACTCGATCCTCCAAACTATGACTCGAACCAAACAAACCAAAGAGTGAGCTTCACTCACAAAGATCAAACCTCTAAACTATTTAGAGAATTAAGATGTCACAATGGTGTTTGGCTTTTGGAATTTCAAACACTCTTACAACACTTGTGAATGTTTGAATTCTCTATTTTTTTTTCTCACAACACTTGTATGAATGAATACAAAATATTAACCATAGAAGTGAGAGAATGGTAGAGATTATATTCTCTTTACACAAGCCAACTAACCTTGTCATTAAGCATCTAATGCTTTCTTGCAATGGCTAACACACAAAATGTGAATGCCATACCAAAGAATAAGAAATGATAAGCTAAAGACAATGACTTTATCATTAAGCAACTAATTTTTTGTTTCAATGGCAAACACATAAATGTGGAGGCCATACTGTTGGCAATTCTAGGGGTCCCAAGGATCACAAATCAAGCATGAAACATAAGTGAATACATTCGAGAAGTCGCGGAATACTTACATCGAGCGGTTGAGCGACGCGGAGGTAACAAAAATTTTAGTTTCTGCCTTGAATTGGTTCGGCAGTGCACTGCTTCAGTCCACTGTTTTCAGTTTTGATCACCAAGAATTTGAGCTCCAAGCTTCGTCAAACGGTTCCTGGCTCATGGGTGGACTTCCTTATCACCTTCGCATGTCTCTCAGAGTGCTAGCTCTCTTGAAATTTGCCACAAATCTCAAGCACTTTGCTTCCCACTTTCTTCAAGAGTCACGACAGTTCATTGCCAACCAGAAGAAAAATTGTCCACTTTGGGCGTGAAGAGAGAAGAGAAATTGTTGCTAAAAAACGTGAGCAAATGAGAGAGAAATTAATAAATGTGTTGTTGTGTTTTAGTGTATCTAATACACTTTATTCATTTTCAAAAAACAAATAAAATGAATTACCAAATATTTGGCTTTCCAAAAGTCAAATATAAAAGCTTTCCAACAACCCCAACAACTCACATCACTCACATCACTAAATCAAGTGACATTTGATTTGACGTTTGATGTGACATTTGATTTGACGCTTGATGTGACTTACGTGCCGCACTCAAATTCGAAATTCGAATGCGCTCGCAAATAATCTCGGGCTAAGGTTCGCTAATTCCAAATTAATGAATTTTCCGATGCGTCGTAATTAAATGATTACGCCTAGCGAAGTCACTATTCACGTCGCTAACGAATTAATTTAGAATTAATTCGTTCGCCCAAATTAAAATCTAATTTTAATTCCGCATCGAAATCTAATTTCGTTTAATATATCAAATATATTAATTTGTCGATTAATTCTAAATTAATCATTATCTCTCTTTAAATGATATTTTATCCCAGATAAAATATCTCCGCAATTAATCCCAGATTAATTTTCTCTCTCATCTTATTAATCCCAGATTAATTAAAAGTGCGAGTCATACGTCATCGGTGAATCTTTGGGAAGCGACCCATGAGATCCCCGGATATGTTGGCGGTAAATTCGATCGTCGGACTATCCGAACACGTAAGTACCTCGTACTACATTTTACCGATTTACAAGACAAGGTTGGCCTCTAGCAAAACGCCATGCCTACCCAATTCTCCGGAAACATCCTTACAGGAATAAAGGATCTGTATCAGGCGTAGTATACGTAGTATTACGTATTTCTGTCCAGTATCGGATGATCACATGCAATGCCTGGGGCTGGTACAGTGTCTGCCCCGTACGAAGCATATATCGGATAACGAGCAACTAGTCTCTTTAATATCGGATAATCATGACCAAGTCATATTATCCCGACGGTTGCAACCTTATTTAGAGAGCCAGTTCTGTATCCATACGTGATCATCATCTCCATATGACTGGAGTGACACTTCCATCTTGACATCACACCCAACACACTATGATTCTCGATATACCCAGAATTGGCGTACACAGATCCGGTTAAAGCCCTGGACGACCTCAACCAAAGTATATTGATTGTCGTATGTATTAGCGGTGCAAGTCTCAGGTTAAGACCAAATACACCTACCCTGATTTCGGATTTCCATAGACACATAGTCATACGACTAATGGAATTCTGATGCGGTCTTATCCAGAGTGAAGCTGTTTCCCGTACCATCGGTGAAACACAACCTCCTATTACACTTGCATGAGTATCCTATACCCAAATATATGAGAACTATGCCGTTGTGTCCTCACAACGCGCACAAGTGTAATACTAGTCTTTTATGCATTCATCGATGTCCAATCTCGATAATGCTCTGACTAGGGATATTTAATGATTTATCCTTCGTGGATTGATACTTTCTCATATCATTCTCAATCCAGGAACAAATCACAGGGACCTCTAATTATTTATACATCTAGGTGATCTAATCACAAATGATAAGAGTGCAATCTCCTTTGTCACATAGTTAATTTGTACAACAACATCGTGATCTGTACAAATAGTGACGCTATGGGTCATAATTGTCCAACAATCTCCCACTTGGCCTATAGCCAGTCACTCGAGTGCTTGACACCCGAACTATGTATGGTTGGCTCAAACTGCTGAGAAAAACTTTCGTCAGCGGATTTGCATGATTATCATCTTGATGCGATTTATTTAATCATCACATCGCCATGATGTATGATCCGAACGAATCAGATGAATAGTCAAAGTATGTATCTGGATCGTTGATGAGACCATTAATTCTTTAGCCTGTGCTCGAGCCTAGCTCAGCTGCTAACAGAACTATTCCTAATCCAATTAGGATTTATTATTGACCAATAAGGCTTCTATTGCCGCTTCAGCTGCAGCAATAACCCGCATTTGTTGTTTATACGGTAACAGTATCTTGCTTGGAAGATTTCCAGCTCACTGTACCGTTATTCAAACTGTATAGTACCGTTTGCGACTTATAGTCATTTTATCGGTTTAGGAAACTTGCTACAGTGATCCCAGTCACTTCAAGTTCTCCATCTCCATAGATTAAGACAACATCCTTAGATCTCTAAGATATTAACGGATGTTCTTAACTTCAATCCAGTGACTATCACTCGGATTGGCCTGTTTGTGAATCCATATGCTCAAAGCGTATGAGACACCAGGTTGAGTACATTTTCCAATGTATGATTCCACGGAGAGTTTTCGAAAGTCAAGCTTTCGCCGATAGTTATTTTATGGGAATATCATTTCCAAGAAATGACATATTATCATTATTTATAGGACATTTATTGTCAGTGCGCTCCCACTAACCTTCTTATATACACAAGAATCTTTTCGTTTTGAATTAAATCATAAACCATTATGATTACATCAAAACGATAATTCCAAGAACCTAATGCTTGCTTCAATCCAAACATGGATCGAATAACCCGTAAACCTTGTTTGCTAGTTTTGATACGACAAAACCGACATGATGTTATAAACATCCTCCGAAAGGTTTCCTTTTCAGGAAAGCAATTTTCCCGTTAAACTGACATATTTCACACATGAAACATGCAGCATTAGCAATCATTATCCAAATGGATTTACCGTGGCAACAGTTAAAAGGTTGAATCGTAATCAACACAATGTTGATAACGATACCTTTCCGTTAAAAGCCTAGAATAATATTACTCCGATTTTTATCGAGTTTTACTATCCTCCCACTAACCACTGCATATCGGTATTCCGCTCAGGAAAACCACATGGTGAGCAACAATCTAATTGTTGTCTCATGAGTTTTATACGTACTATACCTATGTATCCCTAGGATAACCTACAATTTGGCACATATCCAATTTGGGTTTTAGTTTGGTATCATCCAAACATATGCCTAGCATACCCAAATTTTCAGGAATGAGAAACCCGGTTTCTTTCCCGTTCATATCTAATATGAAGTCTGTCAAACAGATTATTATGGAACCTTATTCAAAATAAGTTCTGCACTGTTTAAAGCTTATCCGTTGAAGGAAATGGTAGCTCAAAGCGACTCATGATTAACCTTATCATGTCCAACAAAATTCGGTTACTCGGTTCGGACACACGTCAATTTGACGTGTTCCGGGAGGAGTCCTCATTGAAAGAATACTATACTCTTTCAAGTATATAAGAAAATTATTGCCTAAGTATTTTCCATTACGGTCTTACCGTGACGGTTTAATACTCAGCCGATCTGTTTGTCGATTTCGTGTCGAAACTTTAAAAGTTTCCAATTTGTGTTCTTCAAAAGAAACACGTAACCATAACGCGATGCCACATCCGTATAGGTCACGAAATATTCATATCCACCTCTAGCCTAGCTAGACATGGGCCCACTTGCTTCACTATGAACTAGGGCTTACAGGTCGGTGGCATTTGCACTTTTACCAAGTAAATAGTGTTTTAGGCACTTTGCCCAATAAACTAGATTCGTAGACTTTATTTGATTGGGATCAAATTAGTCCTAGTACCCACACTTTAAAAGTGCGGATATACGAGTCTTGTTTGATTGTGTCCCTGACTACAATGCCACAATTAGTTTCATCTGATCAAATCAGTTTGAGCTATTTGTTTGTCATGTTATATATTTGAGATTTATTTATATTCATAATATAAATTCTGTTATTCACATCTAATGTGTATATCTCAATATCATCTTTAAAAAATAAAACACTTTAGTGTTCTAGAATATAAAGGTTCACCCACAGTGGGTTAAACACTGATATAGAGATAATGTATCTAGTCAAACTAGTTACATTATAACAGTTTCCAAATTTAGGTACACACCCGAAGGGTAGTTCCTAAACTTAGGTATCTACGGTTAAAACAGCGACTTTCGTCCCGTTTACAATTCGCAGATTAAATCTCAATTGAAGTCAGTATCCTGTTCATAACAGATTCTAAACATCAATATATATCACACTAAGTATCTAAAATCCAATTTTAATACTAGTAGTGAACATAATTTATGACAAATATATTTGAAGTCTGAGCCTTGGTCGTCTTCAATTCCTTCATGTCTGCTTTGTCTAAACGGCAGTCACGCTTCCGCGATCCCGTTTGCCACATTTAGCAGACATTTTGGGATATGTCATTTATCTTCCTAGAAGATTATAATGATTTTGCCTTTGCCCTTTTCAACACTCCAGAAGCCTATGGCCTTCTAGAATATCGAAGTAAGGTGCGATTAGCGCTACTTGCCTAATTGCAAAGTTTGACTTTATCTCCTTGAGAATAGTCATTAACCCTCCAAGAGTTTACTATTGCAATATTAGTACTTCTGAAATCTAAGTATAGATTTATGAAGATCCTTCAATTTCTTTATCATACTTTAAGGATCTAATCTTTAGTTCTGATTCAGAAATTAAGGAGTCTACTGCGACAAGCTTAATGGATTAAGCACTTAAGTTATCATTACATGATCTTCCAAGGATCATGCTCTACTATTTGCTTAACTCCGGGCTTAGGCCTAATATATTATTTTATCAAATAAAATAACTTATTATTTTTCCAAGACCATCCTGAAATTTTATTCCCAATTTGAAAATTAAACCATTTAATCACATTTTCCCTATGATTATGTATTAAACGTTAATTTTTCAATTTATATCTTGATTCTAATAGTCCAACTATTTAATCAATGATTTTTGGTACTATTAATTATAATGATTACAACAGTCCAACTATTTAATCAACTATAATTTAATAGATTAAATCAATTATATTGATTACTATAATCCAATTATAAAATCAACTATAAATGAATAGTTTGAATATATAGTCCAACTATTTATTAAAAAAACATTTTAAATATTAGTCCAACTAACATTTAATTTATATGACGAATGATATTTGAATGAGCGCGTATGGCGAGTAATTGAATGAATATTGTGAATTCAATTCTTGCCTCCCACTATTTTTCGGTAAGCCTCTAACCCTCTGTCGAGTACTCGGGAAACCGCGTTTCCTCGTGGGCTAGGATCCTGTTAAATATCACACAATCTTGAATTTGGCCAACAAATTGTATGATAATTAACTAGGTAGATCTCTAAGATCGATTGGATCCAATCCAATTCCTATATTCGGTAGGGGGACATCCAAGTCCGAAACATATATCTTATATATACCAATACATCCAATGTATTACCTAAACTTTTTCCTCTGAACCAACTAAGCCTTGGCTTTGGCACAACAAACTTAGTGATCCCAGTTAAACGCGACCCATTGACCATGGAAAGCTTCATAATCAATGTCGATGGACAAGAAGTGGTCTTGACTTTGGCCAACAACACACAACTTGGACAAGACACTGACATGTAACAAAGCCTTCGTGATTCAAACACATCCTCGACAGACAAAGGCCTTGACTTTGGCCAACAAACCAATGTCGTCTTAGATCTTGGGTGAGAATCACTCAATGGAAGGAAAGACGCTTAATATTTTGCGAGGGTTTTTCGAGTGCAAATTGGCAACCAATTTATTATCTTTGTTAAGGTCTCATTATCATACACCCTTAAACATGCATTTTAAATACATAATAAAGCGCATATGAAAAATAATAATGATATGCGGATGGATACTTTACACAATGATCCTAGATCAAATATCTCAATTTCTCTCTCCCGCTAGCACATGTATTACTTCTACCCGTTACACTACACTTCTAAAGAAACCTCATATTACATTGAGGGGAATAAGTGAGAAGAGAATACAAAGAATAAGGAGGTAATAAGGCTGGACACTCAGGTCCAATTAATAAATCAAATTTATTACAACAATTTCTAAAAATGCCCCACCCATCTAATATCCATCCGATATACATTATTCATGCATCGCAACCATGTATTCACACAAGCATGTTATCAATCAATCTAATCAAATTATTTAATCTGATAATTAGTGATCATCCAATGTTCAAACAACGATTTGATTTTGCTCGAGTCAAACTCGTTTTGCGAATAAGTACTTAAAGTATGAATTCTCGAATTAAATTAAACTACATAATTAAATCCAATTCAATTTGTATTTAATTATAATTCGCTATTTAATTCCAAATTAAATATTACACTTTATTAATAAACCTTTTATGACTTAAATTCCAAATTTAATCGTTACGGGTCTCAAAGCCCGATTAACGTCCAACGTCAATTTAATTAAAGTCCAATGGGCTTTTAATTAATTTCTTAAGGCGTGGACTTTTGGTCATCTCGGGTCAAACCGAATAACCAAAATCCAATCCGGGAGTTACCCCATAAGCCTAAAATTAATTTTGGCCCATTAGGCCCAATTAAACTTTAAAGGTCCATTATGTCGCATTTGGGCTTTATGGAAGCAGTTTTGGGCCCAATTGGATCCAATCCAATTTGCCTTAACCCAACTTTGTACAACAAAGCCCAATAAGCCCAATAACAACATTAAAGGCCCAAATCCAATTTCAAGCCCAATTTAATTAAACAAAAAAATTCCAAATTTCCCATTTAATTAAACTAAAGTGTATAAACATAATTAATCACCCAAATCATTATTTCCAAAACACAAATTAGGCTAATTAATCATGCTTATCTACATCTATTAGTGTCCAGCACAAATTAACAAAAAAATCAAACCCAAATCATGCTTATTGTTCTCGGCAAAGGAAGGGAAAATTATGTCCGATTCGGTTTCAATCCGATTAAATCTACAATCAACATTAAATCACATTCCCGATTGATTCCAACTCATCCAATGAATCAAAAAACAAAAATCACCAAGAACACATAGGGCATTATTTTCGGCCAAGCTCAAAAAATTGGGGAAATTTGTTCCAAACAAGATTTCTTTAAATTGATCAAATCAATCATTAATTCAAACACATTTAAGCATACTAATCCATCCAATTTCATTAATCATGCTCAAAATCAAGTTTGCCCAATTTTAAGCCCTAAATAATTTTCATGCTTTTAACCAAGCTCTTGATACCATTGTTGGCAATTCTAGGGGTCCCAAAGATCAAAAATCAAGCATGAAACATAAGTGAATACATTCGAGAAGTCGCGGAATACTTACATCAAGTGGTTGAGCGACGTGGAGGCAACAAAAATTTCAGTTTCTGCCTTGAATTGGTTCGGCAGTGCACTGCTTACAGTTCACTGTTTTTAGATTTGATCACCAAGAATTTGAGCTCCAAGCTTCGTCAAACGGTTCCTGGCTCATGGGTGGACTTCCCTATCACATTCGCATGTCTCTCGGAGTGCTACCTCTCTTGAAATTTGCCACAAATCTCAAGCACTTTGCTTCCCATTTTCTTCAAGAGTCACGACAGTTCACTGCCAACCAGAAGAAAAATTGCCCACTTTGGGCGTGAAGAGAGAAGAGAAATTGTTGCTAAAAAACATGAGCAAATGAGAGAGAAATTAATAAATGTGTTGTTGTGTTTTAGTGTATCTAATACACTTTATTCATTTTCAAAAAAAAAAAATAAAATGAATTACCAAATATTTGGCTTTCCAAAAGTCAAATATAAAAGCTTTCCAACAACCCCAACAACTCACATCACTCACATCACTAAATCAAGTGACATTTGATTTGACGTTTGATGTGACATTTGATTTGACGCTTGATGTGACTTACGTGCCGTACTCGAATTCGAAATGCGAATGCGCTCGCAAATAATCTCTGGCTCGGGTTCGCTAATTCCAAAATAACGAATTTTCTGTTGCGTCGTAATTAAATGATTACGCCTAGTGAAGTCACTATTGACGTCGCTAACGAATTAATTCTAAATTAATTCGTTCGCCCGAATTAAAATCTAATTTTAATTCCGCATCGAAATCTAATTTTGTTTAATATATCAAATATATTAATTTGTCGATTAATTCCAAATTAATCGTTATCTCTCTTTAAATGATATTTTATCCCAGATAAAATATCTCTGTAATTAATCCCAGATTAATTTTCTCTCTCATCTTATTAATCCCAGATTAATTAAAAGTGCGAGCATCAGTGAATCTTTGGGAAGCGACCCATGAGATCCCCGGATATATTGGCGGTAAATTCGGTCGTCAGACTATCCGAACACATAAGTACCTCGTACTACGTTTTACCGATTTACAAGACAAGGTTGACCTCTAGCAAAGCGCCATGCCTACCCAATTCTCCGGAAACATCCTTACAGTAATAAAGGATCTGTATTAGGCGTAGTATACGTAGTATTGCGTATTTCTGTCTAGTATCGGATGATCACATGCAATGCCTGGGGCTGGTACAGTGTCTGCCCCGTACGAACCATATATCGGATAACGAGCAACTAGTCTCTTTAATATCGGATAATCATGACCAAGTCATATTATCCCGATGGTTGCAACCTTATTTAGAGAGCCAGTTCTGTATCCGTACGCGATCATCATCTCCATATGACTGGAGTGACACTTCTATCTTGACATCACACCCAACACACTACGATTCTCGATATAACCAGAATTGGCGTACACAGAAACCGGTTAAAGCCCTGGACGACCTCAACCAAAGTATATTGATTGTCGTACGTATTAGCGGTGCAAGTCTCAGGTTAAGACCAAATACACCTACCCTGATTTCGGATTTCCATAGACACATAGTCATACTACCAATGGAATTCCGATGGGGTCTTATCCAGAGTGAAGCTGTTTCCCGTACCATCGGTGAAACACAACCTCCTATTACACTTGCATGAGTATCCTATACCCAAATATATGAGAACTATGTCGTTGTGTCCTCACAACGCGCACAAGTGTAATACTAGTCTTTTACACATTCATCGATGTCCAATCTCGATAATGCTCTGACTAGTATGAGTATCCTATACCCAAATATACAAGTGTAATACTAGTCTCCTATTACACTTGCATGAGTATCCTATACCCAAATATATGAGAACTATGTCGTTGTGTCCTCACAACGCGCACAAGTGTAATACTAGTCTTTTACACATTCATCGATGTCCAATCTCGATAATGCTCTGACTAGGGATATTTAATGATTTATCCTTCATGGATTGATACTGTCTCATATCATTCTCAATCCAGGAACAAATCACATGGACCTATAATCATTTATACATCTAGGTGATCTAATCACAAATGATAAGAGTGTAATCTCCTTTGTCACATAGTTAATTTGTACAACAACACCGTGATCTGTACAAATAGTGACGCTATGGGTCATAATTGTCCAACACATACCAAAGCAAAAGAATGGATTAGCTAATGACAAAACTATTAAATGTATACAAGCCACCTAATAGACATAATAAATTGGAGAGCATGGCAAGCCATATGGCTTTGTCTCCTATTGTAAATAAAAATCACTATCGCAATAATGATTAAATTACCTTCAATTATGTTGTAGTAATTATCTCATAATTATTACAAACTTAATTATCTCATAATCAAAACTTGATTATCTCATAATCAAAGTATTCTAGAAAATATTAAGTGAAACTAATTTAACATAGTTTTCATTTATGACAATAAATATTATTAATCTCATTAATAATATAAAAATATAATGTGTGGAAATTATTAGACAATGTAATTATATTAGGTTTGCTACAGTTAATCGAGCTAGCACGGGGACCAAATGGACCTACAGTTCCAAGCTCCAATAATTCTGAAATATTAATTAAACTCTTTAATCAAATATTATGAATTATTAACTCCGCGTTATTCCACTAAAAACGCGAAGTTGAACTCCTGTTACCGTAGATGGATAAAATAAACCAAACAACTTCGGTTTCCATCGATATAGTCATTACATATGGATATAGCCCTTCACGAATATCTCATAAATAGAGCCGGGTCAAAATTTCGTTAAACCCCTCTAAATATTTTGTCTCTTAAGCATCATTGATTCTATAATGAACAATTAATTCATAATAATTATGAATATAAAAATTCTATTCGTAATAGAAAAATTGAGCGCTCAAATTATTCAAGTCCTGAATCAACTTTTAAAAGAGATATTCTTCTGCTTCTCTTAAGAATGAGTGAATTCCATATCTTTGAAAACGTTCTCAGCTACACATCAAACCATATCCCCAAAATACGTAGTTATTGGCCGGAGATGAAACATTAACCTCACCATAGTAAATCAAAGAACATAGCCTATCATGCAAGAGTTCGTAGTACACTCAGGATTAATATCGAATCTATATATTACCATCTATTAGATAAAATGAATTTCTTTGGTTAACGGATATTAAAAGAAATTCGTATTTATCTGAGTCCATTCCTATATGATCTCATCATACAAGGTGCCTCTATTCCCATGTCACTACATGAACGATCCCGGATCAAGGTCGTCATACAAGTATAGAATGAACCACACTATAGATAAACCATAAACAAAGTACCCTTTTTATTTGCTTTCTATGGACTATTTAGATTACTAACTCTAGACTTAAATCCTCTTGTGCATCAAACATACACTAAGTCTGAAGGTATAAGAGTAATCAAGGTAAACAAGACAATTGGATAATATGCGATATAATTCAAACAACTTTTTTTAAAATGAATAATGTATTTATTATTATTACAATAATCAATTTCGTTTACAATACATGAAGCTTTAGGACATAAATCCCAAAAAACTCCCACTTGGACTAGAGAAAATGGGACATGTCATGTAATCGTAAACCCTTTAGGTGACCTTCAAACACTTTAGCCGATAAGGTCTTTGTAAATGGATCAGCCAGGTTGTCAGCTGATGGAATCTGCGTGACATCGACATCTCCTCTCTGTACTATCTCCCTGATGAGGTGATACTTCCTATCAATATGCTTACCCCTATTGTGGCTTCTTGGTTATTTAGAGTTCGCCACTGCACCATTATTATCACAATAAAGTGTGAGCGATTTATCCATATTTGGAACAAATTCCAGATCAGCCAAGAACTTACGGAGCCAGACTGCTTCCTTAGCTGCTTCACAAGCTGCTACATATTCAGCCTCCAAGGTGGTGTTAGTAATATAAGATTGCTTTATGCTCCTCCAAACTATAGCCCCACCATCTATGGTGAACACTGATCCAGATGTTGATTTCCTAGAATTGACATCCGTCTGAAAATCAGAGTCAGTATATCCTCTCAGAATCATATCATGACTTGTATATACAATCATATAAATGATCTAATCCTAGGTTGTATTGAAACCTACTGACTACTCCCACTGTAAATAGATGTCTGGTCTCGTGCATAACATAACATACTTGACTTCCAACTACTGAAGCATATGGTATATGTCTTATCTCCTCAAATCATTGAGGTGTCTTAGGAGACTGTTCCTTAGAAAAATGAATTCCACGCCTGAAAGTTAAATTACCTTTCTTGGAATTCTGCATACCAAATCGCACAAGAATATTATCGATATAGGTTGCTTGAGACATTGCTAACAGTCGTTTCTTACAATCCCGAATGATATGGATCCCTAGTACATAACTTGCCTCTCCCAAATATTTCATTTGGTATTCGTTAGCTAGCCAGATTTTCACGTCCGATAATATCTTTACTTCATTCCCAAAGAGTAAAATATCATCGATGTATAACACAAGGAAAACTATCTTCCCATCAATGATGCGTTTATAGACACAAGGCTCATCGATGTTCTGCTCAAAGTTATATGACTTGATTGTAGTATCAAGTCTTATGTTCCAAGATGTAGAAGTTTGCTTAAGTCTATAAATGGACCTTTGCAACTTACAAACCTTTTGCTCTTGACCTTGGGTAATGAACCCCTCTGGTTGTACCATATAGATACTCTCATCAAGATTTCCATTCAAAAATGCAGTCTTGACATCTATTTTCCAAATCTCATAGTCATAATATGCGGCAATGGAAAGAAGAATCCTGATGGATTTAAGCATGGTTACTGGCGAGAAAGTTTCTTCAAAGTCAACTCCATCTTTCTGGGTATAACCCTTTGCCACTAGCCTAGCCTTGAAGTCTGTACTTTCCCATCAATTCCTCTTTTTATCTTGTAGATCCACTTACAACCTATTAGTTTTACTCCATCAGGTTGGTCTACAAGTGCTCAGACTGTGGTTGAGTACATAGACTCCATCTCGAGGTTCATGGCTTTGAGCCATTCCTTTTTTTCAGTATCTTCCATTGCACTATGATAGGTCAATTGATCATCTATACCATCACATGATGCAACTAATTACACCTCTCCATTTCCTAAATAGCGTTCAGGTTGTCTTACAAACCTCCAACTACGTCTAGGTGGTATGGTATCCCGATAAACTTGCATATGACTTTCAGATGTAGAAGTTGTTATGTCGTTGTCAACATTTGACAATGGTGTACTGGTCATACCAGCAAATAACTCCTCAAGTAACACTTTACTTCAAGGTTTGAACTTTCTCATATAGTTCTTTTCAAGAAATGTAGCATTTGTCGACACAAATAATTTATTGTCTTCTGGACTATAAAAGAATCCACCCCTAGTTTCCTTAGGATAGCCTACAAATAGGCACACCTGTTAACGTGGTTCCAACTTAGTAGTCTTATTCTTTAGCACATGTGCTGGACACTCCCATATGCGGAAATGTCACAAACTAGCTTTATAACCATTCCATAACTCTAAGGGAGTCTTAGAAATAGACTTAGAAGGAACTACATTCAGGATATAAATTGCAGTTTGCAATGCATACCCCCAGAATGAACTAGATAAAGTGCTATAACTAAACATTGATCTTATCTTGTCTAGTAGGGTCCGATTTCTCCTTTCTGCAACACCATTTTATTGTGGTGTTCCAGGTTCTGTGAGCTGTGAAAAAATTACATGCTCTACTAAGAATTCCTCGGAATCTTTATCAAGGTATTCTCCCCAACGATCTGATCATAGAATTTTGATGCTTTTACCTAATTGGTTCTCAACCTCATCACGATACTCTTTGAACTTTTCAAATGTATCTGACTTGTGCTGCATTAGATAAACATACCCAGATCTGGAATAATCATCAATGAAAATGATGAAATATTCGAAACCACCTCGAGCTTTTACATTCATCGGTCCGCAAACGTCCAAATGTATTAGCTCAAGTGTTTCTTTGGCTCTAATCCTTTTTACAGTAAAAGGTCTCTTGGTCATTTTGCCTTCTAGACAGGATTCGCAAACAGGTAAAGTAGCGAGTTTTAACTAATTTAAAACTTCGTTCTTAATTAGTCTATCTATCCGTTCAAGGTAAATGTGACTAAGTATAAGGTTCCATAAATAGGTATCATCATGAGAAATGTTTTGCTGTTTAGTTTTAGATCTTTTAATCTTAAACATTTCAGTGTTAAAGAGTGATTCATGCATTAACGGCCTTAATACATATAGATTATTTTCGGAGTTTTCCATGCATATATTTAATCAATTTCTACTAATAATAACTGACTTATTATTAAATGAAATAGAAAAACCACATTCCATAAGTTTTGTTACAGAAATCAAATTCCTGCGAAAACCAGGAATATATAGCACACCATTCAAACATAAATAACTCTTATTAAAATTCAAATTTGAAACTCCCACTGCTTTTACTGAAACAGCATCCCCTGTCCCAACTCTCATGGTGAAGCTACCTTCAACAAGGTCCCTCCATGAGTCAAGTAGCTGCAAAGAACAACAAACATGGTCAATGGAACTAGAATAACCAATCCATATGGATTTATCATCCTCCACCAAAAGAGACTCAATGATAAGTAAATCGTATTTACCTGTATTCTTCTTCTCTTTAAGCTCAACAAGGTATTTCAGAAAATTCCTTTTCCAATGCCCTTGTTGTTCACAATGGAAACATTTTCCTTTGGCATTGGTTCATTTAGAGACTTTGTTGTTCGTCTTTTTAATTAGTTTTTCCATTGCCTTCCATTTACCTTTCTTATTCTTCTTTGAAGATTTAGAAGATTTGGCAACATTTGCCTCGGCATTAGACCTACGAGGACCATTCATAACAGACTCATAATTGGTGAGCTCATTTAGCAGTTCAATCAACGTAAAAGTCAATTTATTCATGATCAAGAATATTGTCGATATAGGTTGCTTGAGACATTGCTAATAGTCGTTTCTTGCGATCCCGAATGATATGGATCCCAAGTACATAACTTGCCTCTCCCAAATCTTTCATTTGGTATTGGTTAGCTAGCCAGATTTTCATGTCTGATAATATCTTTACTTCATTCCCAAAGAGTAAAATATCATCGATGTATAACACAAGGAAAACTATCTTCCCATCAATGATGCGTTTATAAACACAAGGCTCATCGATGTTCTCCTCAAAGTTATATGACTTGATTGTAGTATCAAATCTTATGTTCTAAGATCTAGATGCTTGCTTAAGTCGATAAATGGACCTTTGCAACTTACAAACCTTTTGCGCTTGACCTTGGGTAATGAACCCATCTGGTTGTACCATATCGATACTCTCATCAAGATTTCCATTCAAAAATGCAGTCTTGACATCTATTTGCTAAATCTCGTAGTTATAATATGCGGCAATGGAAAGAAGAATCCTGATGGATTTAAGCATGGCTACTGGAGAGAAAGTTTCTTCAAAGTCAACTCCATCTTTCTAGTTATAACCCTTTGCCACTAGCCTAGCCTTGAAAGTCTGTATTTTCCCATATATTCCTCTTTTTCTCTTGTAGATCCATTTACAACCTATTAGTTTTACTCCATCAGGTTGGTCTACAAGTGCTCAGACTGCGGTAGAGTACATAGACTCCATCTAGAGGTTCATGGCTTTGAGCCATTCCTCTTTATCAGTATCTTCCATTGCACTACGATAGGTCAATTGATCATCTATACCATCACATGATGCAACTAATTACACCTCTTCATTTCCTAGATAGCATTCAGGTTGTCTTACAAACCTCCAACTACGTCTAGGTGGTATGGTATCCCGATAAACTTGCATATGACTTTCAGATGTAGAAGTTGTTATGTCTTTGTCAACATTTGACAATAGTGTACTGGTCATACCAACAAATAACTCAAGTAACACTTTACTTCAAGGTTTGAACTCTCTCATATAGTTCTCCTCAAGAAATGTAGCATTTGTCGACACAAATAATTTATTATCTTCTGGACTATAAAAAAATCCACCCATAGTTTCCTTAGGATAGCCTACAAATAGGCACACCTATTAACGTGGTTCCAACTTAGTAGTCTTGTTCTTTAGCATATGTGCTGGACACCCCATATGCGGAAATGTCGCAAACTAGCTTTACGACCAATCCATAATTCTAAGGGAGTCTTAGAAATAGACTTAGAAGGAACTAGATTCAGGATATACATTGCAGTTTGCAATGTATACCCCCAGAATGAACTAGGTAGAATGCTATAACTAAACATTGATCTCATCTTGTCTAGTAGGGTCCGATTTCTCCTTTCTGCAACACCATTTTGTTTTGGTGTTCCAGGTTCTGTGAGCTATGAAAAAATTCCATGCTCTACTAAGAATTCCTCGGAATCTTTATCAAGGTATTCTCCTCAACGATCTGATCATAGAATTTTGATGCTTTTACCTAATTGGTTCTCAACCTCCGCACGATACTCTTTGAACTTTTCAAATGTATCTGACTTGTGCTGCATTAGAAAAACATACCCATATCTGGAATATGTTGGGTTTCTATTAAGTCCCAAGATCGATTTCAAGCAAGCAACATATATGAATACATCAAAAAGTACGGCGGAATCATACTTACATTGATCGGATTTGGCAATGTGAGGAACAACAAAAATTCTTCAAGCTTGGACTCCTAGAGGCTGTCGGCTTTCACTGGTTTTGTGCTCCATTTTCGGTCCTTCAAGCTCCAAGCTTGGTGGTGCATTCCATGCCCACGGGTGGGTTTCCCTATCACCTTTGGATGACTCCTAATGTGTGCTAGCACCTTGAAAATTTGCAACAAATTTTCATCTCCTCACTTGTATTGCTCACTGCAATGGAAAAGAAGGAATAAAGAAAATGGCGTGAAGGTGAGAGAGAGGAAGGAAGTGAATGTGTCTTTTTAATTTTGATTTCAAAATCTAAATTAATGATATACCAAAATTTGGTAATAAGTCACTCATTGCATCACACTTGGAGTGTAAAATAAGTTATCATCATTCTCACCAAAACCCATCACCAAAAGAAACTAAAGTGACAAGTGATGTGACAACTGATGTGACAAGTGGGCCCCGTTTGATTCAAAATGTGAGTGGGCCCGTAAACACTCCCGGGCTTGGGTTCGCTAATTCCGAATTAATGAATTTTCCGTTGCGACGTAATTAAATCAAATTTAATTAAATAATTATGCCTAGCAAAATTACTATTCACATCGCTAATGAATTAATTCTAAATTAACTCGTTCGCCCGAATTAAAATCTAATTTCAGTTCTGCGTCGAAATCCAATTTCGTATAATATATCGAATATATTATTTTATCGATTAATTCCAAATTAATCGTTCTCTTTCTTTAAATAATATTTTATCCCAGATAAAATATCTCCACAATTAATCCTAGATTAATTTTCTCTCTCTACTAATTAATTCCAGATTAATAAAGTGCGAGTCATACGTCATCAGTGAATCTTCAGGAAGCGACCCATGAGATCCCCAGATATGTTGGCAGTAAATCCGGTCGTCGGACTATCCGAACACGTACGTACCTAGTACTACATTTTTACCGATTTACAAGACATGGTTGGCTAGTAGCAAAGCACCGTGCCTACCCAATTCTCCAGAAATATTCTTACTGGAATATGTGATCTATATCAGGCGTAGTATACATAGTATTGCATATTTCGATCCAACATCGGATGTCACGAGCAAGGCCTAGGGCTGGAATCGTGTCTGCCCCGTACGAAGCACATATCAGATCTCTGGTAACTAGTCTCTATAATCGGATAAACATGACATAGTCATAATATCCCGATGACTGCAGTACATAAGAGAACCAGTTCCGTATCCTACGTGATCATCATCTCCACTATGACTGGAGTGATACTTCCGTCTTGACATCACACCCAATACACTACAATTCTCAATATACCCAGAAGAGGCATACACAGAACCTGTTAAAGCCCTGGACGACCAAAACCAAAGCATATTGATTGTCGTAAGTATTAGCGGTGCAAGTTTCAGGTTAAGACCAAATACACCTACCCTGATTCGGACTTCCATAGACACATAGTCATACTACCATTGGAATTCTGAGGCGTCTATCCAGAGAGAAGCTGTTTCCGTACCATCGGTAAACACAACCTCCTATTACACTTGCATGAGTATCCTATACCCAAATATATGAGAACTATGCCGTTATGCTCCCACAACGCGCACAAGTGTAATACTAGTCTTTTACGCATTATCGATGTCCAATCTCGATAATACTCTGACTAGGGATATTTAATGATTAAACCTTCGTGGATTGATACTGTCTCATATCATCTCAATCCGGAACTAATCATATGGACCTTTCATCATTTATGGACCTTTAATTATAATTGGGCCTAATGGGCCTAAATTGGTTTCTTGGCAAATAAAGGTGATTCCTTAAATGGGCTTTGGTATTTGGGTTTGACCGATATTGACCAAAATTCCATGCCTTAAGAAATCAATTAAAAGCCCATTGGACTTTACTTAAATTGACATTGGATGTTAATTGGGCTTTGAGACCCGTAAAGATTAGATTTAGAATCTAAGTCGTAAATGTACTTTAAAAGTGTAATATTTAATTTGGAATTAAATAAATGAGTTAGTATTAAATACAAATTAAATTGGATTTAATGTTGTAGTTTAATATAATTCAAGAATTCGTACTTTGAGTACTTATTCGCAAAACGAGTTTGACTCGCACAAAATCAAATTTTTGTTTGAACATTGGATGGTCATTAATATTCAGATTAATTAATTGGATTAGATTGATTGATAACATGCTTGTGTGAATACATGGATGCGATGTATGAATAATGTATATCGGATGGATATTAGATGGGTGAGGGTAATTTTGGAAATTGTTGTAATAAATTTAGAATTTATTAATTGGACCTGCGTGTCCGGCCTATTACCTCTTGACTCTGTGTATTTCTCTTCTCACCTATTCCCCTCAATGTAAATGAGGTTTCTTTAGAAGTGTTATGTAATCGGGTAGAAGTAATACTTGTGCTAGCGGGAGAGAGGAAATGGAGAGATTTGTTGTAGGAACAATGTGTTAAGTATCCATCTGCATATCATTATTATATTTATTTACTTACGCGCCTTATTATGTGTTTAGAATGCATGTTTAAGGGTGTATGATGATGAGACCTTAACAAAGATAATAAATTGGTTGCCAATTACGCGAAAAAACCCTCACTACATATTAAGCGTTTTTCCTTCCATTGAGTGATTCTTACTCAAGATCCAAGACTGGCACTGGTTTGTTGGCCAAAGTCAAGACCTTTGTCCGTCGCGGATGTGTTTGAATCATGAAGGCTTTGTTCCATATCGGTGTCTTGTCCAAGTTGTGATCTGTTGGCCAAAGTCAAGATCATTTCTTGTCCATCGACATTGATTACGAAGCTTTCCATAGTCAATGGGTTTCGCTTAACTGGGGTCACTAAGTTTGTTGTGCCAAAGCCAAGGCTTAGTTGATTCAGAGGAAAAAAGGTTAGGCAATATATTGGATATATTGGCATATATAAGATATATGTTTCGGACTTGGATGTCCACCTACTGGATCTAGGAATTGTATGGGATCCAATTGATCTTAGAGATCTACCTAGTTAATTATCATACAATTTGTTGGCCAAAGTCAAGATTGTGTGTTATTTAATGGGATCCTAGCCCACTAGGAAACAAGGTTTCCCGAGTACTCAAGAGAGGGTTAGAGGCTCGCCGAAAAATAGTGGGAGGAAAGTATTAAATTTACAATATTCGTTTAGTTACTTGTCATTTGCGCTCATTTCAATTTTCGTCAAAATATTAATATATTAGTTGGACTAATATTTAATCGTTGTTTTAATTAAACAGTTGGACTGTATTCAAATTACTTCAATTAATAGTTGATTTTATAATTGGATTATAGTAATCAATATATTTGAATTTAACCTATTAAATTATAGTTGATTATATAGTTAGACTATAGTAATCATTATAATCAATAGTACCTAAAATCGTTGATTAAATAGTTGGACTATTAGAATCAAGATAAATGAAAGATTAGTGTTTAAAACATAATCCTGAGTGAAAATGTCATTAAACGACTTTAATTTTCAAATTGGGAATAAAATCTCAGGATAGTCCTGGGTAACCGAGAAGTTACTTTATTTGATATAGTAATGTCTCGAGCCTAAGCCCAGAGTTGAGCAAATAGTAGAACATGATATTTGGAATATTCATGTGATGATAACTTTAGTGCTTAATCTGTTATGCTTGCCGCAAAGACTCCTTAATTTCTTAGTCAGAACTAAGGATTAGATCCTTATAGTATGATATTGAAATTGAAGGATCTTCATAGATCTATCCTTAGATCTTAGAAGAACAAATTGCAATAGAAAACTCTTGGAGAGTTAATGGCTATGCTCAATGAGACAAAGCCAGAGTTTGCAATAGGCAAGAAGCGCAAGGCGCATCTTATTTTGACATTCTAGAAGGCCAAGGCTTGGCCAAAGGCTTTTGGGGCGTGGAAAAAGGGCAAAGCCAAAATTCATCACTGAATTAATCAGTTGAGACTTATAAGTGGCATTGTTGTCTGGGACACAATTAACAAGACTCGTATATCCACACTTTTGAAGAGTGGATACTAGGACTGATTTGATTCCATTCAAATGATGTCTATGAATCTAGTTTATTAGGCAAAGTGCCTGAAACACCTTTTACTTGGTAAAATTACAAGTGCCACCAATCTGTTAGCCCTTGTTCATAGTGACGTAAGTGGGCCTATGTCTAGCTAGGCTAGAGGTGGATATGAATGTTTCGTGACCTTTACGGATGTGGCATCGTGTTATGGTTATATGTTTCTTTTGAAACACGGATTGGAAACTTTTGATGAAATCAAAGAGTTTCGACACGAAGTAGACAAATAGATCGGCTAAAGTATTGAAACCGTCACGGTTAGACCATAAGGAAAATACTTAAGCAATAAGTTTCTCAAATACTTGAAAGAGTATAGTATTCTTTCAATGAGGACTCCTCCCGGAACACGTCAGTTTGACGATGTGTCCGAACAGAGAAACCGAATTTTGTTGGACTTGATAAGGTTAATCATGAATCGCTCTGAGCTACCATTTCCTTCAAGGGATAAGCTTTAAACAGTGCAAAACTTATTTTGAATAAGGTTCCATAAAATCTGTTTGACAGACTTCATATTAGATATGAATATGAAAGAAACCGGGTTTTCTCATTCCTGGAGATTTGGGATTGCTGGGCATATGTTTGGATGATACCAAACTAGAACCCAAACCGGATAAGTGCCTAAGTTGTGGGTTATCATAGGGAAACCAAAGTATATTACTTATACATCTCACAAGAGAACAATGTAATTGTTGCTCACCATGCGGTTTTCCTAAGAGGAATACCACTATGCAGTGGTAAGTGGGAGGAAAGTAAAACTCGATGAAAATCAGAGTAATACTGTTCCAGGCACCAATTCCTAATGGAACACGAATAGTTCATCAAGGATGAAACTATACCAATAATCTTCGAATACACAGGAACCGCGCAAGTCGGAGAGAGTCAGAGAACAACCTGGGTATGGGTTTCTGATCTCAACTCATAAAGATGTCAATCTTATTGGGGAACACGAACTGACTACGTATGAGGATGTGATACAAGGTATCGACTCCCAATTATGGCAAAGTGCCGTGATGTCCGAAATGGATTCCATGTATATCAACTAAGTTTGGATACTAGTTGATGTACCGAAAGGCATTATGCCTATTGGTACTGTATAAGTCTTCAAGGAAGAAAAACATGGAAGGCAACATACCAACGTACTAAGCTAGGCTTGTAGTGAAAATGTATTGTTATCAACATTGTGTCGATTACGACAAAACCTTTTACTCGTTGCCATGGTTAAATCCATTTGGATAATGATTGCTAATGCTGCATATTTCATTTATGAAATATGGCAGCTGAATGCCAAAACCGCTTTCCTTAACGGAAACCTTTTGGAGGATGTTTATAACATCTTGACGATTTTGTCGTACCAAAATGAGAAAACAAGGTTTGCGAGTTAATTCGATCCATGGATGGATTGAAGCAAGCATTGCGTTCTTGGAATTATCGTATTGATGTAATCATAATGGTATATGATTTAATTCAAAACGAAAATGATTCTTGTGTATACAAGATGGTTAGTTGGAGCGCACTGACAATGAATGTCCTAAGTAATGATGACATATCATTTCTTGGAAATGATATTCCCATAATACAATCGGTGAAAGCTTGGCTTTCATGAAAAATTCTCCGTAGAATTCTTGGGAGAGACAACCTTTATTCTAGGAATAAAGATCTACTGGGATAGATTTAAAGTTGTTGATACTCTCCGAGAACTCGTACATTGAAATAAATGTACGCGACCTGGTGCCTCATATGCTTTGAGCATATGGAGTCACAATCAGGCGAATCCAAGTGATAGTCATTGGATTGATGTTAAGAACATTCCTAAGTTTCTTAGACGAACTAAGGATGCTTTCTTATACTATGGAGAATGAGAACTTGAAGTGACTGGGTTCACTGCTGCAAGTTTCCAAACCCATAAAACGACTATAAGTCGTTATAAAGGTACTATAAAGTTTGAATAACGGAACAGTGAGCTGGAAATCTTCCATGTAAGATACTGTTACCGAATAAACAACAAAAGTGGATTATTGCTGCAGCTGAGGCAGCAATAGAAGCCTTTTGGATTGATAATAATCCTAATCAGATTAGGAGTAGTTCTGTTAGCAGCTGATCTAGGCTACAGCGCAGGCTAAAGAATTAATGGTCTCATCAACGATCCAGATATATACTTCAATTATTCATCTGATTCGTTCGGATCATACATCGTGGCGATGTGATGATTGAATAAATCACATCAGATGATAATCATGCAAATCCGCTGACGAAAGCCTTTTTTCAGTAGAAGTTTGAGCGAACCGTACATAGTTCGGGTGTAGGACACTTGAGTGATTGGCTATAGGCCAAGTGGGAGATTGTTGGACAGTTATGGCCCATAACATCACTATTTTTACAGATCATGGTGTTGTAGTACAAATTAACTATGTGACAAAGGAAATTGCTCTTTTATCATTTGTAATTAGATTACCAAGATGTATAAATTATGAAAAGTCCATATGATTAGTTCCGGATTGAGATGATATGAGACAGTATCAATCCACGAAGGTTTAATCATTAAATATCCCTAGTCAGAGTATTATCGAGATTGGACATCGATAATGCGTAAAAGACTAGTATTGCACTTGTGCGCGTTGTAGGAGCATAACGACATAGTTCTCATATATTTGGGTATAGGATACTCATGCAAGTGTAATAGGAGGTTGTGTTTACCGATGGTACGAAAACAGCTTCTCTCTGGATAGACCCCTCGGAATTCCATTGGTAGTATGACTATGTATCTATGGAAGTCCGAATCAGGGTAAGTGTATTTGGTCTTAACCTGAGACTTGCATCGCTAATACTTGTGACAATCAATATGCTTTGGTTTTGGTCATCCAGGGCTTTAACAGGTTTTGTGTACGCCTATTCTGGGTATATTAAGAATCGTAGTGTATTGGGTGTGATGTCAAGACGGAAGTATCACTGCAGTCATAGTGGAGATGATGATCACGTAGGATACGGAACTGGTTCTCTTATGTACTGCAGTTATCGGGATATTATGACTAGGTCATGTTTATCCGATTATAGAGACTAGTTACCAGAGATCCGATATGTGCTTCGTACAGGGCAGACACGATTCTAGCCCCAGGCCTTGCACGTGACATCCGATGCTGGATCGAAATACGCAATACTATGTATACTATGCCTGATATAGATCACATATTCTAGTAAGAATATTTCTGGAGAATTGGGTAGGCACGATTCTTTGCTAGAAGCCAACCATGTCTTGTAAATCGGTAAAAACGTAGTACTAGGTACGTACGTGTTCGGATAGTCCGACGACCGGATTTACTGGCAACATATCCGGGGATCTCCTGGGTCGCTTCCTGAAGATTCACTGATGACGTATGACTCTCACTTTATTAATCTGGGATTAATTAGTAGAGAGAGAAAATTAATATGGGATTAATTGCGGAGATATTTTATCTAGGATAAAATATTATTTAAAGAGAGAGAACGATTAATTTGGAATTAATCGATAAAATAATATATTCGATATATTATAAGAAATTGGATTTCGCCGCGGAATTAAAATTAGATTTTAATTCGGGCGAACGAGTTAATTTAGAATTAATTCGTTAGCGACGTGAATAATAATTTTGCTATGCATATTTATTTAATTAAATTTGATTTAATTAGGTCGTAACGGAAAATTCGTTAATTCGAAATTAGCGAACCTGAGCCCGGTAGTGTTTGCAGGCCCACTCACATTTTGAATCATGTGGGGGCCCACTTGTCAATCAGTTGTCACATCACTTCACTTTAGTTGCTTTTGGTGATGGGTTTTGTTGAGAATGATGATAACTTATTTTACACTCCAAGTGTGATGGAATGAGTGAGTTATTACCAAATTTTGGTATATCATTAATTTAGATTTTGGAAATCAAAATTAAAAAAGACACATTCACTTCCTTCCTCTCTCTCACCTTCACTCCATTTTCTTTCTTCCTTCTTTTCCATTGCCGTGAGCAATACAAGTGAGGAGATTAAAATTTGTTGTAAATTTTCAAGGTGCTAGCACACATTAGGAGTCATCTAAAGGTGATAGGAAACCCACCCGTGGGCTTGGAATGCACCACCAAGCTTGGAGCTTGAAGGACCGAAAATGGAGCACAAAAGCAGTGAAAGCCAAGAGCCTCTAGGAGTCTAAGCTTGAAAAATTTTTGTTGTTCCTCGCATCGCCAAATCTTATCAATGTAAGTATGATTCTACTGTACTTCTTGATGTATTCATATATGTTTCTTGCTTGAAATCGATCTTGGGACTTAATAGAAACCCAACAGAATAATCCTCAATGAAAATGAAGAAGTATTCGAAACCACCTCGAGCTTTTACATTCATCGGTCCGCAAACATCCAAATGTATTAGCTCAAATGTTTCTTTGGCTCTTATCCTTTTTCCAGTAAAAGGTCTCTTGGTCATTTTGCCTTCTAGACAGGATTCGCAAACAGGTAAAGTACCGAGTTTTAACTAATTTAAAACTTCGTTCTTAATTAGTCTATCTATCCGGTCAAGATTAATGTGACTAAGTATAAGGTGCCATAAATAGGTATCATCATGAGAAATGTTTTGCTGTTTTGTTTTAGATCTTTCAATCTTAAACATTTCAGTATTAATGAGTGATTCATGCATTAACAGCCATAATACATATAGATTATTTTCGGAGTTTCCCATGGATATATTTAATCAATTTCTACTAATAATAACTGACTTATTATTAAATGAAATAGAAAAACCATATTCCATAAGTTTTGTTACAGAAATCAAATTCCTGCGAAAACCAGGAATATATAGCACACCATTCAAACATAAATAACTTTTATTAAAATTCAAATTTGAAACTCCCACTGCTTTTACTGAAACAGCATCCCCAGTCCCAACTCTCATGGTGAAGCTACCTTCAACAAGGTCCCTCTATGAGTCAAGTAGCTGCAAAGAACAACAAACATGGTCAGTGGAACTAGAATAACCAATCTATATGGATTTATCATCCTCCACCAAAAAAGACTCAATGATAAGTAAATCGTATTTACCTGTATTCTTCTTCTCTTTAAGCTCAACAAGGGATTTCAGAAAATTCCTTTTCCAATGCCCTTGTTGTTCACAATGGAAACATTTTCCTTTGGCATTGGTTCATTTAGAGAATTTGTTGTTCGTCTTTTTAATTAGTTTTTCCATTGCCTTCCATTTACCTTTCTTATTCTTGTTTGAAGATTTATAAGATTTGGCAACATTTTCCTCGGCATTGGACCTACGAGGACCATTCATAACAGACTCGTAATTGGTGAGCTCTTTTAACAGTTCAATCAACGTAAAAGTCAATTTATTCATAGAACAGTTGCTTTTAAACTACAGGAAACTCTTCGGAAGGGTTTCCATGATCATTGTCACCTGACTTTTCACATTGATACGTGCACCATGGGTTTCAGCCATATTAAGATGAGACATCATCCTTAACACATAGTCTCCGACTGATGTGCCTTCCTTTATTCTAACGGTCAATACAACCATTGCCTCATGTCGTTGCCTGTCTGAAGGTTGCCCAAATATGTTATGTAATGACTGCATAATCATTGATGCTATTTCCATAGGCTTATGTTGTGCAGCAATAACCTCAGACATGGATGCTATCAAATAACTATGGGCTTTCTCATAAGCTTTAATCTAATTATTATAGGCATTTCGTGCACCACTACCAGCATTTGGTGCTGGCTTAGGAGGACATTCTTGTATTATGAAAAATTTAAGGTCTTCACAGACCAAGATAGTATTCATGTCACTTTTCCATTTGACATAATTATCCCCGGTTAATTTTTCTTGTTGTTTGAGAATTGAGATAATTGCAAATGTCATGGCTGAAAAAAATAATAAACGCGCATTCAACATTCATTCGTCACATATTAAAATTATCAAACATTTAGGCATAAAATTAAACATGATGCATGATCAATGTATAATGAATTAGAAACCTAAAAGAATTATTATGCCATGGTTATCTATCATCCCACAAATAAGTGCCACTGTAGGATAGGTCAAGTATTAGAATGATAGACTGAGACATTCTCAATTGATTAATAAATCTGAAATAACTCTTATTCGTATATTAATCAACTACCGTTATTTTCTTCAAGGAATCTTTGATTAACAACTTAATCATTCCTTTGTGAGTGTGACCCATTATTTCGGAACCCTTGGACTTAACTAATGAAGTACCATCGTAGGGTAAGTCAAATCACCAGATGCATCTAGAGTCCCTATACTTTCGGAATCCAAACATGATATTGACCCAAAAAGGACACCATCAGTAGGGGGACGAAAACAAAGATGTCTCGAGGCGCCTATTGAATCTAACGTTTCTGGATAACAATGGAGATCCTGGGATATATTGTGGTATACCCCTCTCCCACTCACAATTTTGAAGTGTAAAGTTTTTATCTCACTAGTATCTCATGAATCTTATATTATGCTCGGCTAAAGTCATAACCTTTTTAATACTAGTTGATAATATAGTGATATATCCAATTTTTACTCTTAAAATTTTATTCACTAATCCCGATTAGTCTCTACTAACCAATTAAACTAATTAAACTAATTTAATAATTTTTTATAGTGATCTAATAAATTTTTTTGCGTTGACCGGACTCTTATTTTTCTATACTAATCTAATTAGTACAATAAATCCAAGGCATCATTTGGTCCTCAAATCTTGTTCCATGGAGTGTTATTGAGTTCTTCGCGGAATATCTCCGTTAAAAGTCCTTCGCGGCATCGGCTCCTCCAATTTACAAATAGGGTTACATAATGGACTTATTACAAAAGAAATGAACTTACAACACTTGAAAGAATATGTCCTTATGGTCTTACATTTCCAATGCTAAAAACAAGAGCCGGAAAAAATAACGATCAACGCAACACATTCGTCACATTAATCAAAAGTAAACATTCATCATATGAACATTAACACCATTCATCTCATGAATCTAATTGTGCCTACTCATCACAACATGCATTTTAATAATCTAAATCTCATATAAATTATTAAAAAAAAATGAGAAGGGTTTAGAAAACTTTTCAACCTTAAGCTCTCGATGTCAATTGAAGGAAACAACTTTCCTTAGCGCGGCAGAAGTTGCTTATGGTGGCACCAGGTCCGGTATGGATCTTTAAAATTTTCTTTACCTTCTCCCTTTATTGTAGCAGCCGAAATCAATCCTTTGGTGTCCAATGCTTGGATCAACCACTCGATCTTTCAAACTATTACTCGAAACTAACAAACCAAAGTGTGGGATTCACTCACAAAGATCAAACCTCTAAACTATTTAGAGAATTAAGATGTCACAATGGTGTTTGGCTTTTGGAATTTCAAACACTCTCACAACACTTGTGAATGTTTAAACTCTTTTTTTTCTTTCTAACAACACTTGTGTGAATGAATGCAAAATGTTAACCATAGAAGTGAGAGAAATTGTAGAGATTATATTCTCTTTACACAAGCCAACTAACCTTGTAATTAAGCATCTAATGCTTTCTTGCAATGGCTAACACAAAAATATGAATGCTATATCAAAGTATAAGAAATGATAATCTAAAGACAAGGACTTTGTCATTAAGCAACTAATGATTTGTTTCAATGGCAAACACATAAATGTGGAGGCCATACCAAAGTATAAGAATGGATTAGCTAATGACAAAACTATTAGGTGTATACAAGCCACCTAATAGACATAATAAATTGGAGAGCATGGCAAGCCATATGGCTTTGTCTCCTAAGGTAAATAAAAATCACTATCTCAATACTGATTAAATTACCTTTAATTATGCTGTAGTAATTATCTAATAAATTATTAATAACTTGATTATCTCATAATCAAGACTTGATTATCTCATCATCAAAGAATTCTAGAAAACATTAAGTTAAACTAATTTAACATAGTTTTCATTTATGAAAATAAATATTATTAATCTCATTAATAATATATAAATATAATGTGAGCAAATTATAAGACAATGTAATTATATTAGGTTTGCTACAGTTAATCGAGCTACCACGGGGACCAAAAGGACCTACAGTTCCGAGCTCCAATAATTCTGAAATATTAATTAAACTCTTTAATCAAATATTACGAATTATTAACTCGGCGTCATTCCACTAAAAACTCGAAGTTGAACTCTCGTTACCGTAGATGGATAAAATAAACTGAATAACTTTGATGTCCATCGATATAGTCATTACATATGGATATAGCCCTTCACAAATATCTCATAAATAGAGCTGGGTGTAGGACACAGAAATCGGTGACGCTGTTCCGGGCTCGCGGCCCGATCGGGAGTACGGAGTAGCCCATAGGGGGACTAAACCGGAGAATAATAATGGAGTCGCCACCCGGTGTGAACCGGGAAAATGATTTAAGGCCGCACTCACCCCTCGCAATGGAAGACCTCAAACTGTTAGGTTCGGAATGGTCCCTTACTTATGCCACTTGTAATGAAATGATTTGTGCAATAACTTAACCGAATCTACACATCATATATGCTCAAGAATAACCCAAATCTAGTTCGCATTCGTCAAAGTAAATCCCATGTCTTAGTTTGCATGCTTGAAAAGTAAGTTATCATAGCGGCAAATATACGATATCACACAATGAGCATGTTGAATCATCAAATACCAAGAATATATAAATAATCACTTAAACACAAACATAAACTAAATTCCTAATGCGAAAGCAAAGATTTAAATCATCCATAAAGAAATAACATAATCATACTTAAAATAAATAGCATACTAGACTAAATCATGCTAAATAATCTACTAGACTAAATCATGCTCGAATACAAGGTTAGATGAAACGAAATACGTGTATCTCTCAAGTGGTACGTGGCATTGTATCCCGAGTACAAACCGCACTACCGTCCATTCAGATTTGGCTATGGAATTTACGTCCGAGTTTCCATCTGATATACCACAAGAGAGAACACATATTTCGTTCATCCAGAAATCACATCATGCACCAATCCACAATACTCATATGAAATAAAGTACTAAAATAAATAAAAATAAAGGATAATAAATAATGAAGGTGCCCTCAGGTCTAACCTCTTTTTTTCGTCTCTCAGAAGTGCGTTACACGGCCGTCAGAAGGGTTGATGCTCCGCAACTCCTCCGGTTCACTGGTTCAACATTTTCCTTCGCTGTTTCACTGTTTGGGCTGCTGTTCTTACTCCGTTTTGCTACGGTTTTAAAGGTCTTTTTTGGTCACTGTTTTATGGTAAATAATAGACTGTTTTGACGGTTATTTAAGGGCTCAGGGCTGTGGTTTTTGGTGCAGTTTTGGGGCGAATTCTGGACTGTTTCAGGGGCAGAATATGCGGCAAAACTGAGCAGTTTTGAGGGGGTATTTTCACGGTAATTGGCTGGACAATTTAGGGGGTGTTCACGGCAATTTGAGGCAGGTCTTTTGTGCGTGTTTTTGGGATGAAGTTATGGGGCTGTTGAAGTGAAGATTACTTGAGCTGTGTTGAAGGCTTGGGGACGTGCTGTTGTGGAAGTGGCGTGAAGCAAGGCTTATATGTGAGGCAGTTTGAGGGAAGTAGGTGGCGTGAAGCAAGGCTACGTGTGAGGTAGTTTGAGGGAAGCAGGTAAGAGCAATTTGGCATGAGTGAGGTTGAGGAGTGGTTCGATCTTGGTGTGAAGCCGAGAGTGTTGTGAGGAGTGAGGGCTGGTGAACGGTGCCGTGAGAGTCTCCAAGGTTTATGGTTTAATTCTTTTCGTTTGTTTTATCTTTTGTGAGTCTAAGCTAGTTAGGGGTTTGATGTGTTGGTGAAGGCTTATTTTTATAGGCAAATGGATGGGAGCTATCCTTGTTTGAATAAGGAAAGGATTTGTGTATTAATAGGGATATCTTTTAATTAGGAAAGTCTTTTAATTTGATTTGATTTTTTCTCTTTTGATTAGGGATATGATTTGATTTGTATCTTTTAATTAGGGAATGTAATTTAAGTGGATTAGGAAAGTATTTGATGGGATTTCTTTAATTTTGGAAGGGGATTTGGCTTGATTTATGCATGTGTTTAATATGTGTTTTTGTTAATTTGGAAGGTGAGTGGCGTGGCTTAGAGTGATTTAGGCGTGGGCTTGGCTCAGTTTGGTGGGCTTGGTGTATGGTTTGGTGATGTGTGGGCTTGTTGTGTGGTTTGTGGGGGTTTGGGCTAAAGATGTGTTTTGAAACGGAGGTCCAACAAGGGAACCCGTTGCTAATCCAGTGAATTAAATCCAACAATGCGTCAATTATTGACTATTCCCTTCCGACGTCCATTTCCCGCGACTTTCACAATTAAAGAGTTAGTGTCTCCATGTGAGACTCATCATCGGGACTTATATGCAAAAATGTAGTGCCTACAGTCGCCCCCACTTTGATGAGACTTGTGCAGTGACAATGACAATCCTATCAAAGTTTATGCAATGTATTTTTACTTACCTGGCTCACCAGCTTCCACCTGACTTTCATGCTGGTTCAAACTGAATGATTTGATGGTGCCATACACGGCGTGCTAAACCCCATACCCGAGGTGTCGCGGTTGTTTTGAATTGAGTTGATCTCATTGTGCCATACCCAGCGTGCTAAACTTCATACCCAAGGTGTCGCAGTTGCGTCTTCATACCCAGAGTGTCATAGTAGTGTCTCCATACCCGGAGTTTCGTACCTGGCATGCTAAACCCCATGCCCGAGGTGTCGCGGTTGCGTCTCCATACCCAGGGTGTCGCAGTAGTGTCTCCATACCCGGAGTGTCGTACTTGGCATGCTAAACCCCATACCCGAGGTCTCGCGGTTGCGTCTCCATACCCAAAGTGTCGCAGTAGTGTCTCCATACCCGGAGTGCCGTACCTGGCATGCTAAACTGTTGGGGTTAAATCAGACAGGCGCAGAGGAAGTGCGGTTCGGGTGAAATCGTAGTTTAAAATTTTAAACTTACGAATAAATTATTCATTATCAAATATTAATAATTCATTCATATTTCACCTAAACATATTTTTTTGATATCAAATAACGATATAAATAATATAGAAACACCGCGAAACTTTTACGAAAACATTTTTCCGCAAAATAGCATAAAACGTGTTTCCGGCCGAACCGACCAACCAATGCTCATGGGGACTGCCCAAGTCAACCCCTAAAACATTTGGACAATACGTAGGCTGCCCGAACAATGACCAGTTCGTTGTTTGGGCTGCCGTTATCCGGTAATGCCATTTTTCACCATTTTCGCGTATTTTCACTCCGAAATAATTTCCGATAAATATTTTTCTTTGGCAATTAAAATAAACTAATTTATTCTAATAACTCAATAAATAAAAACTGAATTTTTATCAGAAAAATCAGATTTATCATTAATTATAATAAGACCCCAAAGTTTTGTAAATTAATCATTTTAGTTTTAAATATGTCAATTACATATTTAATTGATTCCAAATCAATCCCAAAATAATTTTTACAATTTTGCAACAAAACCAGTTGTTGTACAAATTAACTATGTGACAAACGAAATTGCTCTCTTATCATTTGTAATTAGATTACCAAGATGTATAAATGATAGAAGGTCCTTATGATTAGTTCTTGGATAGAGATGATATGAGAGAGTATCAATCCACGAAGGTTTAATCATTAAATATCCCTAGTCAGAGTATTATCGAGATTGGACATCGATAATGCGAAAAAGACTAGTATTACACTTGTGCGCGTTGTGAGGGCATAACGACATAGTTCTCATATATTTGGGTATAGGATACTCATGCAAGTGTAGTAGGAGGCTGTGTTTTACCGATGGTACGGAAAACAGCTTCGCTCTAGATAGACCCCTCGGAATTCCATTGATAGTATGACTATATGTCTATGGAAGTCCGAATCAGGGTAGGTGTATTTGGTCTTAACCTGAGACTTGCACCGCTAATACTTGCGACAATCAATGTACTTTGGTTTAGGTCGTCCAGGGCTTTAACAGGTTCTGTGTACGCCTCTTCTGGGTATATTGAGAATCGTAATGTATTGGGTGTGATGTCGAGATGGAAGTATCACTCCAGTCATAGTGGAGATGATGATCACGTAGGATATGGAACTCGTTCTCTTATATGCTGCAGCTATCGGGATATTATGACTAGGTCATGTTTATCCGATTATAGAGACTAGTTACCAGAGATCCGATATGTGCTTCGTACGGGGCAGACACATTTCTAGCCCCAGGCCTTGCACATGACATCTGATACTGGATCGAAATATGCAATACTACGTATTCGACGCCTGATATAGATCACATATTCCTGTAAGGATATTTCTAGAGAATTGGGCAGGCATGACGCTTTGCTAGAAGCCAACCTTGTCTTGTAAATCGGTACAAACGTAGTACTAGGTACGTACGTGTTCGGATAGTCCGACGACCAGATTTACTGCCAACATATCCGGGGATCTCATGAGTCACTTCCCGAAGATTCACCGATGACGTATGACTCGTACTTTATTAATCTGGGATTAATTAATGAGAGAGATAAAATTAATCTGGGATTAATTACAGAGATATTTTATATGGGATAAAATATTATTTAAAGAGAGAGAATGATTAATTTGGAATTAATCGATAAAATAATATATTCGATATATTATACGAAATTGGATTTCGAAGCAGAATTAAAATTAGATTTTAATTTGGGCGAACGAGTTAATTTAGAATTAATTCGTTAGCGACGTGAATAGTAATTTTGCTAGGCATAATTATTTAATTACGTCGCAACGGAAAATTCGTTAATTTGGAATTAACGAACCCGAGCCCAGGAGTGTTTGCGGGCGCACTCGTATTGCGAATTAAAGTGCGGCCCACAAGTCACATCAAGCGTCAAATCACTAGTTAATCGATGGATATGATGTCTAGTCACTTTGAGTGATTTGACAACTTGTCATGAGTGATGTGAATAGTTGATGGAAGTTGTTGTGGATTTATTGCTTTGACTTTTTGAAAGTTAAAATATGGTATATGTTTAATTGATTTTTGAAATCAATTAAAAAATACACACAACACATTTTCTCTCTTCTCTCTTCTCTCTTCTCTCTTCTCTCTTCTCTCCTACACGCCCAAGGGGCTGTTTTTCTTCCCAAAACTCACTGCATTGTCGAGAATGAAGTGGAAGAAATTAGGAAATTTTGCGGCAAAATTTCCGGAGTGCTAGCACGCTTTAGGAGTCTTGCGAAGGTGATAGGGAACCGCACCCGTGGGCTTGGAATACACATCACAAGCTTGGAGCTTGAGGACATCCATGGCTGAATGGAGGAGGACCAAAAAAAGAAAATGTCGTGAACATCAAAGGGCATAAAAATTTTTATTCTTCGTCGCATCGGTCAACCGATCATTGTAAGTATTCCGCAACATCCTTGTTGTATTCGCACATGAGTTTCATTGCTTAAAACGATCCCGGTTAGACCGTAGAAACCCAACAATGGTATCCGAGCGAAGTTGAGCATGAAACTTGAATTTAGGGTTAAAAGTGGGTCAATTGAATTTGAGCATGATTTGATAAAATTCTTTGATTGAGTATGCTTGAATGATGTTTAATTGAAGTTTGATTAGATCAATTTCATGAAATTTGATTGGATCAATTGTTTTGCCCAATAATTTGCCTTGGCCGAGAGGTACATGAACCCTAAATGTCATGGTATTTTTTGATTTTAATCATTGGATGAGTTGGAATCATATGGGTAATGTTGATTTGTAATTCAATTGGATTGAAAACAAAATCGGATTATAAATCCCCAAAATGTCGTGAGTATTGAAGCATGAAATGGGTTTGATTTTTGATTAAAATGTGTTGGACATGTTTTAATGTTATTGAGCATAATTAATTGTATAAATTTGTGTTTTGGAAATATTAATTTGGGTGATTAATTTTGGCTATACACTTAAGTTAAATAAATTATAAAATTTGGAATTTGGTAATTTAATTAATTGGGCCTATTTTGGAAATTAGGTAGGAATAAAGATCTACTGGGATAGATTTAAAGTTGTTAACACTCTCCGAGTACTCGTACATTGAAATAAATATACGCGACCTGGTGTCTCATACGCTTTGAGCATATGGATTTATAATCGGGCCAATCCAAGTGATAGTCATTGGATTGATGTTAAGAACATCCTTAAGTATCATAGAGGAACTAAGGATGCTGTCTTAAACTATGGAGAAGGATAACTTGAAGTGACTAGGTTCACTGTTGCAAGTTTCTTAACCGATATATAAACGACTGTAAGTCGTAACAATGGTACTATAAAGTTTGAATAACAGAACAGTGAGTTGGAAATCTTCCAAGCAAGATACTGTTACCGAATAAACAACAAAAGTGGTATATTGTTGCAGCTGAGGCAGCAATAGAAGCCTTTGGATCGATAATAATCCTAATTAGATTAGGAGTAGTTTTGTTAGCAGCTGAGCTAGGCTACAACATAGGCTAAAGAATTAATGGTCTCATCAACGATCCAGATATATACTTCGATTATTCATCTGATTCATTCGGATCATATATCGTGGTGATGTGATGATCGAATAAATCGCATCAGATGATAATCATGCAAATCCGCTAACGAAAGCATTTTCTCAATAGAAGTTTGAGCGAACCGTACATAGTCCGGGTGTAGGACACTCGAGTGACTGGCTATAGGCCAAGTGGAAGATTGTTGGACAATTATGACCCATAGCGTCACTATTTGTACAGATCATGGTGTTGTTGTAAAAATTAACTATGTGACAAAGGAAATTGCTCTCTTATCATTTGTAATTAGATTACCAAGATGTATAAATGATAGGAGGTCCTTATGATTAGTTCCTGGATTGAGATGATATGAGTCAGTATCAATCCACAAAGGTTTAATCATTAAATATCCCTAGTAAGAGTATTATCGAGATTGGACATCGATAATGCGAAAAAAACTAGTATTACACTTGTGCGCGTTGTGAGGGCATAACGACATAGTTCTCATATATTTGGGTATAGGATACTCATGCAAGTGTAGTAGGAGGTTGTGTTTTACCGATGGTACGGAAAACAGCTTCGCTCTAGATAGACCCCTCGGAATTCCATTGGTAGTATGACTATGTGTCTATGGAAGTCCGAATCAGGGTAGGTGTATTTGGTCTTAACCTGAGACTTGCACCGCTAATACTTGCGACAATCAATGTACTTTGGTTTAGGTCGTCCAGTGCTTTAACAGGTTCTGTGTACGCCTCTTCTGGGTATATTGAGAATCGTAGTGTATTGGGTGTGATGTCGAGATGGAAGTATCACTCCAGTCATAGTGGAGATGATGATCACATAGGATACGAAACTCGTTCCCTTATATGCTGCAACTATCGGTATATTATGACTAGGTTATGTTTATCCGATTATAGAGACTAGTTACCAGAGATCCGATATGTGCTTCGTACGGGGCAGACACATTTCCAGCCCTAGGCCTTGCACGTGACATCCGATACTTGATCGAAATATGCAATACTACGTATCCTACGCCTGATATAGATCATATAATTCTGTAAGGATATTTCTGGAGAATTGAGTAGGCATGACGCTTTACTAGAAGCCAACCTTGTCTTGTAAATCGGTACAAATGTAGTACTAGGTACGTACGTGTTCGGATAGTCCGACGACCGGATTTACTGCCAACATATCCGGGGATCCCATGGGTCGCTTCCCGAAGATTCACCGATGACGTATGACTCGCACTTTATTAATCTGGGATTAATTAATGAGAGAGATAAAATTAATTTGGGACTAATTACGGAGATATTTTATCTGGGATAAAATATTATTTAAAGAGAGAGAACGATTAATTTGGAATTAATCGATAAAATAATATATTCGATATATTATACGAAATTGGATTTCGACGCAGAATTAAAAATAGATTTTAATTCGGGCGAACGAGTTAATTTAGAATTAATTCGTTAGCGATGTGAATAGTAATTTGCTAGGGATAATTATTTAATTACGTCGCAACGGAAAATTCGTTAATTTGGAATTAGCGAACCCGAGCCCGGGAGTGTTTGCGGGAACACTCGCATTGCGAATTATAGTGCGGCCCACAAGTCACATCAAACGTCAAATCACTAGTCAATCGATTGATGTGATGTCTAGTCACTTTGAGTGGTTTGATAACTTGTCATGAGTGATGTGAATAGTTGATTGAAGTTGTTGTGGCTTTATTGCTTTGACTTTTTGAAAGTTAGAATATGGTATATGTTTAATTGATTTTTGAAATCAATTAAAAAATACACACATCACATTTTCTCTCTTCTCTCCTACACGCCCAAGGGGCTGTTTTTCTTCCCAAAACTCACTGCATTGCCGAGAATGAAGAGGAAGAAATACGGAAATTTTTCGAAAAAATTTCCGGAGTGCTAGCACACTTTTGGAGTCTTGCGAAGGAGATAGAGAACCGCACCCATGGACTTGGAATACACATCAAAAGCTTGGAGCTTGGGGACATCCATGGCCGAATGGAGGAGGACCAAAAACAGCAAATGTCGTGAACATCAAAGGGCATAAAAAGTTTTGTTCTTCGTCGCATCGCTCAACCGATCATTGTAAGGATTCCGTAACTTCCTTGTTGTATTCGCACATGAGTTTCATTGCTTAAAATGATCCCGTTAGACCGTAGAAACCCAAGAACAACAACTTGTCACCTTACACATGCTACAACCATTGATTCACCACACACACACCGCCGTTCACCCCTTCACTCTCCACCAGACCAACACATACAAAAAAATCAAAGACACGCACACAAACCATGCACAAGAAACAGCACACACTCACACCACATTGATGCACACTTACACATCAATGCACACACCCTTCTTACATCTTGACACCTTACGCACACATGATACACACTGAGTTATTGATCGACACAAAAACAAACACAAACTGCCCCATTAGCCGAATACAACAAAAATGAAACAGTCCCAAAAAACCAGTCCTAAAATATACCCCAAACCAGTCCGCCAAACAGCCCAGAAAATAACCCAAAATCGGCCCTCGAACCAACCCAAAACAGTAGCCAAAACCGAGATAAAAATTCCCCAAAATAGCGAAGCAACGAAGGAATATATTGAACTAGTGAACCAGAGGAGTTGCAGAGCATTAACCCTTCCGACAGACACTTAACGCACTTCCAAGAGGCGACTTAAAAGGTAAGACCTGAGGGCACCCCTTTTATTTACTCTCGTTCATCTTTTTCAATTATTTATTAGTATTTCTTCACATGCATATTATTGGTTCATGTATTTTATTATTGTTGGATGAATGATTTTGTGCTATCCCTCGTGGTATATCGGATGGAAACCCAGACGTAAATTTTGTAGCCAAATCCGAATGGACGGTAGTGCGGTCTGTACTTAGGATACAACTCCATGTACCACTTGGGAAAACACTTGTGCATGTGTTTATGTGATTATATATGTCGTTTTTGTGATCCCGTTCGAACGCGTTATCAAACACCACACGAACATATATATTCTGCCTCAGCCCGTTCGAACACGTTATCAAACACTACTCAAACATGTGCATTCTGTTTACCGATCGAACGCGTTTACGAACGCTACACAAATGCGCACACACTGGACAGATTCCTTCATCATGTTTTATACATGTTTGTCTCCTTAATTATTCCTTTCCCCAACATATGATTAGTTATCTATCTTTAATATTTATGCTTTTACCGTTATTGTTTATTTATCTTTCCGCATTTATTTATTTAATATGTTCATGAAAATATGTGCTTACCGTTATGTCGATTTACTTTTATGCATGCAAATTTAGATATAGGTTGTATGCGAACTTAGATATAGGTTGTATGCAAACTTAGATATAGGTTATTCTTGCGTATGTATGTTGCGTAGACTTAGTTATATTATTGCTTAAATCTGTTCATTACAAGAGGCATAAGTAACGGACCATTCTAAACCCAACGGTTTGAGGTCTTCCCTTGCGAAGGGTGAGTGCGGCCTTAAATCATTTCCCAGTTCACACTAGGTGGCGACTCCATTTTATTTCTCCGGTTTAGTCCCCCATGGGCTACTCCGTACTCCCGACTGGGCCGCGAGCCTGGAACAGCATCACTGATTTCTGTGTCATACAAATATCTTGACCAAAAGAAGGAGTTGGGCGGCCACACACCAAAGACAAGCGAAAAAACCCTAGCAAAACAAAAACAATAGAAACCCTATCATGCAACTATAAAAAGAAGACATAACCCAACCCTAAGTCTCTCTTGGATTCAGATTCCTTCATTCTCACACACACGGCCTCTCACAGTTTTTCCTTTCTCCTTTCTCTCCCTCTCTCGGACACACTCACGACAATTTAAACCAAATAAACCCTAAGCTCTCTTCATTCCACACACGGCAAAAACAAAATAGAAACCCTAGACACGTCTTCTCTCTCTTCTCTCACAAAAACACACAGGTTCTCTCTTCTCTCTTATTTTTCTCACACACGGCCACACACATACAGTCAAGGAAAATAAAAACAATAACCCTTCAACCGACCATCAACAACTAGCCCTTCCATCACCGTAAAAACCAAGCCACAAACAGCCCTTCACCAGCCATCCTAAGACGCAAAGCAGTAAGAATCAATACCCATCATCACCAAACAAAACAACCAAACTCAAACCAACCATCATCGCCGAATAATCAAGCTCAATCCAACAAAAAAAAACCCAAATTAATTCAAATACATATTAATTAATTTTCAAATTGAGATATTTGACTAATATTATAAATATATATGTATTTGATATTTATTGTAAATATAATACATATATTTAATATATTTATATTTAATTAATTAATTAATTATTTAATAGTTAAATGATTAAATTAATTAAAATAAAAAATAATTTAATGTTATGATATTTACTTTAATGACTTAGTTGCAATTGTTGACTTGTTTGAATTTTCATTAAAAGTGTAATGATCAATATACCAAGTGGACAAGTTGTAATTAATTAAAGCAAATGAAAAAAATATCATGATATTTTTCTTATACTCATTTTCGGCCAAACTAGATGGTGGGAGTATAAATTGTTTTGTTTTCTTTTAGGGTTTCATTAAGTCAAAATCCTTACCAAAACTCCATTAAAAGAAAGACAAAGAAGCTTGAGACAAAGAAAAGAAAAACAAAGAAAAAACTTGGATTTAAGTAAGTATTTCCAACTTACCATTAGAGAGAAAAATGTTCCTCTTGTGCTGGGCTTCATGCTATGATGTTCTCAAGTTTTTCTACTCTTTATTCTTTGTGTTTTTGTTTGATGGAAGTTTGTGGATAGGGTTAAAGCATGTATAAAATCATAGAATGCTTATAATATGTTAACAAGCATTCTTTTGATGGTTTGAGAAAAGTGTTTCCATTCTAGTGTTATTGACCCACTCTTAAATGACCTAGATTTGATCTATAGTTATTTCATTGTGGTGAGGCTTGATTGGTGTGGAAGAAACAAGATTGAAGTGTTGGTTTTTGTTAATTTGGTCTAATTTATCCAATTTGATGAAATTGAATAATTAGGGTTTAAGACCACTTCCAAATTTGGGGATTTTCCTTTATGGGGTGTATTTGGATGTTTATATGATGCATGTAAAATATTGGGTTGATTGGATTTCATTTTCATGTGTTTTGAACACAAAAATTGCAAAATCACAATTATGCTCACAAATGAGGCTCTCAGCCTTGGGACTCAAATTTCGGGTTTCATGTTGCAATTTTAATTTTGATATGTAGGACATGTTAAATTCATATTATAAATGATTTATAATCATCCAAAATTGTTTTGAACAATTTAGGATTAAAATGAACAAAATGCAAAGTTTTGGGGCAATTTGGTAATTACACAAAATTTTGATTTCTTGTGTAATATTTCATAATATGATAATTGAGTAATTAAATAAATAAGTTTATTTAATTGATCCGAGAAAAATTTTTGAAATTGGAAAATTTTGATTTTCCACTGTTCCGCTGCGTTACCGAATTTCCGCCCTAAAACCCATTCAAATGGTATCATAGCGAGTCTGATTCTAGGCCCCCTAATATGATTAGCCCTTTTAAATTTAATGTTTAATCATGTTTTCTTAACTTTTTACATGCATGTTTTAATCTAATTTGATTAGATTTAAGGTGTATGACACTTAAACAAGCTTCACGAAGTTGGAATCTTCGATTCGACGAGATTATTAGATCATCTGGTTTTCTCAAGAATTCGGAAGAATCATGTGTGTATCAGAAGGCCAGTGGGAGCATGGTCATATTTTTAGTCCTATATGTTGATGACATCCTAATCATTGGGAATGATTTAGGTATGTTACAAAGCGTCAAAGCGTACCTCTGTAAGATTTTCTCCTTGAAGGACCTCAGAGAAGCTTCCTATGCTTTAAGGATAAAACTCTATAGAGATAGACTAAAGAAGCTGATTGAGGTATCTCAACCAACGTATATAGATAAGATCCTAGAACGGTATAATTTTGTAACTATAAGACAACAAACATACCGTTCATACATGAGATTCATCTTTCAAAGAAGATGAGTCCACAAACAGAAGATGAGAATGTTAGAATGTCTAACCAACCTTGTGCTTCGTGTTTGGGTTGCATAATGTATGCCATGTTATGTACAAGGCCTGATATCAGTTTCGCTGTTAGCGTAACTAGTAGATATCAGTCCAATCCAGGTAATGACCATTGGATGGCCATTAAACATATCCTAAAGTATCTTAAAGGTACTAAGGATAAGTTAATAATTTATGGAGGAAACGAACTGTAAGTTAACGGGTATACGAATTCCGATTTCCAATCGGATCCTGATGATAGAAAGTCTATATCTGGATTCGTATTTACCCTTAACGGAGGTGCATTTTGTTGCAATAGTTCCAAACAGGGATCAACAACAGATTCCACCATTGAGGCGGAATATATTGCAGCTTCTGAAGCTGCAAAAGAGGTTGTGTGGATAAAAACTTTTATCACAGAATTAGGAGTTTTCCCAAGTATCGAGAATCCAATTTCGTTATACTGTATACTGGACAAGCAAAGGAACCAAGGGCACATCAGAAGTCGAAGCATGTGGAACGCAAGTACCACATCATTCGAGAGATTGTGTCACGAGGAGATATTGTCGTGTGCAAGGTACCGAGTGAAGATAATGTAGCAGACCCGCTGACGAAGGCTATACCTCTGAAGTTGTTTGATAAACACATGGAGTCGATGGGTATTAGATACAATCGTTATTGGCACTAGAGCAAGTTTGGGTTGTTGCTCAGAGTGCCAATTCCCGGTTGTATTTCTATATGAATACTACTGTAAAAACGTTATTATTATGAATAATATATACGTAGTTTCTATAATATAATGTATCTTTTAATATGGTAATGACCTAATGACCTTAGAATGACTAATCATGATGCTGTTGTAAGAGCGTCGCAACTAACATTGAGTTGTATCATGACGTTGTCATTCTCAGACTGTTTCTGGTCAATGTTTACACAACTTGGTCAGTAAAGTAAACTCGTTGAGACCAGTACATGTCGTATACTGGAATATATGATTCCAATGGTTTCTCAATGAACCATAAGTATTGAAGACTAGTGTAGACATGTAGGTGTTTATAACGGATAAACACTGAACGACTCACCAAAGATTCTTAATGGACGGTACACCAACGTCAATAAGAATCTTATCGGGTTGAGTATCACTTGTGATTCATCGACTTGAGATACCATTGTGGGCGTATGAGACATCTTCCATACATAGATGGCAATCACGTCACCGATCTATTTAGATCATACCTCTGCCTATTTGTTGGGTGAGGATAGATCCTCAGGGTGTCCTGTGTGTATCGAGATAGGATCCATCAGTTCTGTGTACATAGCAAAATTAGTCCATATGATTAGCAATCAGATAAAAACAATGGGCCCGTGGTACATTTTAGAAGTCAGTTCTAAATGTTCTTTTTGAGATTGCTAATAGAGACGTCGACGGGATAATCCCTTAAGAGATTTGACGTTTACATCTATATCTATGGGATATATCTGGATACCTGTGACAGAGGAATTATACATTTGCCATTACCTCGACCTGTATAATTCAGTGAGTTTATCTGTGATCGTCATAATTTACGGGTGGATAAATAATGGACACGAAATTGGATTTCATGACGGATATGTCTGAATCTAGAGAGTCTCACTAATGAAATATACTCGTAGAGCATTACGGCAACAATTATAAATAATATTGATTATTTATAAAGTCGTTTAAAGGTTAAAAGCAAAATACATGTGTAGGGACCCGATAGTCATTACCTTAATTTTTGTGTATTTGAATTTAATGTTAGATTAATTCAAATACACATTAATTAATTGTCAAATTGTGATATTTGACTAATATTATAAATATATATGTATTTGATATTTATTATAAATAAAATACAAATATTTAATATATTTGTATTTAATTAATTATTTAATTATTTAATAGTTAAATGATTAAATTAATTAAAATATAAATATTTTAAAGTTATGATATTTACTTTAATGACTTAGTTGCAATTGTTGACTTGTTTGAATTATTCATTAAAAGTGTAATGATCAATTTACCAAAGGGACAAGTTGTAATTAATTAAAGCAAATGAAAAAAATATCATGATATTTTTCTTATATTCATTTTCGGCCAATCTGGATGGTGGGAGTTTAAATTGTTTTATTTTCTATTAGGGTTTCATTAAGTCAAAATCCTTACCAAAACTCCATTAAAAGAAAGACAAAGAAGCTTGAGACAAAGAAAAGAAAAATAAAGAAAAAGCTTAGATTTAAGTAAGTATTTCCAACTTACCATTAGAGAGAGAAATGTTCTTCTTGTTGTGGGCTTCATGCTATGATGTTCTCAAGTTTTATACTCTTTATTCTTTGTGTTTTTGTTTGATGGAAGTTTGTGGATAGGGTTAAAGCATGTATAAAATCATAGAATGCTTCTAACATGTTAAAAAGCATTCTTTTTATGGTTTGAGAAACTTGTTGCCATTCTAGTGTTATTGACCCACTCTTAAATAACCTAGATTTGATCTATAGTTATTTCATTATGGTGAGGCTTGATTGGTGTGGAAGAAACATGATTGAAGTGTTGGTTTTTGTTAATTTGGTCTAATTTGATGAAATTGAAAAATTAGGGTTTAAGACCACTTCCAAATTTGGGTCTTTTCATTTATGGTGTGTATTTAGATGTGTATATGATGCATGTAAAATATTGGGTTGATTCGATTTCATTTTCATTTGTTTTGAACACAAAAATTGCAAAATCACAATTATGGCCACCAATGAGGTTCTCGGCCTTGGGACTCAAATTTGGGGTTTCATGTTGAAATTTGAATTTTGATATGTAGGACATGTTAAATTCATATTAGAAATGATTTAGAATCATCCAAAATTGTTTTGAACAATTTAGGACTAAAATGAACAAAATGCAAAGTTTTGGGGTAATTTGGTAATTACACAAAAATTTGATTTCTTGTGTAATATTTCAAATTTTGATAATTGGGTAATTAAATAAATAAGTTTATTTAATTGATCTGAAAAAATTTTTGAAATCGGAAAATTTTATTTTTCCACTGTTCTGCTGCGTTACCGGATTTCCGCCCTAAAACCCATTCAAAATGGTATTAGAGCAAGTCTAATTCTAGGCCCCCTAATATGATTAGCCCTTTTAAATTTAATTTTTAATCATTTCTTCTTAACTTTTTACATGTATGTTTTAATCTAATTTGATTAGATTTAAGGTGTATGACACTTAAACAAGCTTCACGAAGTTGGAATCTTCGATTCAACGAGAATATTAGATCGTCTGGTTTTCTCAAGAATTCGGAAGAATCCAGTGTATCAGAAGGCCAGTGGGAGTATGGTCATATTTTTAGTCCTATATGTTGATGACATCCTAATCATTGGGAATGATTTAGGCATGTTACAAAGCGTCAAAGCATACCTCTGTAAGATTTTCTCCATGAAGGACCTCAGAGAAGATTCCTATGTTTTAAGGATAAAACTCTATTGAGATAGACAAAAGAAGCTGATTGGGTTATCCCAATCAACGTAAATAGATAATATATTAGAACGGTATAATTTTGGTAACTGTAAGACAGGAAACATACCGTTCAGACATGAGATTCATCTTTCAAAGAAGATGAGTCCACAAACAAAAGATGAGAAGGTTAGAATGTCTAACCAACCTTATGCTTCGTGTTTGGGTAGCATAGTGTATGTCATGTTATGTACAAGTCCTGATATCAGTTTTACTGTTAGAGTAATTAGTAGATATCAGTCCAATCCAGGTAATGACCATTGGATGGCCATTAAACATATCATAAAGTATCTTAAAGGTACTAATGATAAGTTAATAATTTATGGAGGAAACGAACTGCAAGTTAACGGGTATACGGATTCTAATTTCCAATCGGATCCCGATGATAGTAAGTCTACATCTGGATTCGTTTTACCCTTAACAGAGGTGCAGTTTTGTTGGAAGAGTTCCAAACAGGGATCAACAGCAGATTCCACCACTGAGGTTGTGTGGATAAAGAACTTTATCACAGAATTAGGAGTTGTCTCAAGTATCAAGAATCCAATTCCGTCTATATACTGGATCCATTGCGCAAGCAAAGGAACCAAGGGCGCATCAGAAGTCGAAGTATGTGGAACGCAAGTACCACATCATTCGAGAGATTGTTGGTGCGAGGGGATATTGTCGTGTGCAAGTTACCGAGTGAATATAATGTAGCAAACCTGCTGACGAAGGCTATACCTATGAAGTTGTTTGATAAACACATAGAGTCGATGGGTATTAGATACAATCGTTATTGGCACTACAGCAAGTTGGGGTTGGTGCTCAGAGTGCCAATTCCCGGTTGTATTTCTATATGAATACTACTGTAAAAACATTATTATTATGAATAATATATATATGTAGTTTCTATAATATAATGTATCTTTTAATTTGGTAATAACATAATGACCTTAGAATGACTAATCATTATGTTGTTGCAATAGCGTCGCAACTGACATTGAGTTGTATCATGACGTTGTCATTCTCAGACTATTCCTGGTGAAGGTTTACTCTACTTGGTCAGTAAAGTAAACCCGTTGAGACCGGTACATGTCGTATACTGGAATATATGATTCCAATGGTTTCTCAATGAACCATAAGTATTGAAGACTAGTATAGACATGTAGGTGTTCATAGCGGATAAACATTGAACGACTCACCAAAGATTCTTAATGGACGGTACACCAACGTCAATAAGAATCTTATCGGGTTGAGTAGCACTTGTGATTCTTCGACTTGAGATACCATTGTGGGTGTATGAGACATCTTCCACACTTAGATGGCAGTCACGTCACCGATCTATTTAGATCAGACCTCCGCCTGTTCATTGGGTGTGGATAAATCCTCAGGGTGTCCTGTGTGTATCGAGATAGGATCCGTTAGTTCTGTGTACAGAGCAAAAGTAGTCTATATGATTAGCAATCAGATAAAAACCATGGGCCCGTGGTACATTATAGAAGTCAGTTCTAAATGTTCTTTTTGAGATTGCTAATAGAGACGTCAACGGGGTAATCCCTTAAGAGATTTGACGTTTACATCTATATCTCTGGGATATATCCGGATACCTGTGATGGAGGAATTATACATTTGTCATTACCTCGACCTGTATGATACAACGAGTTTATCCGTGATCGTCATAATTTACAGGTGGATATATGGACACGAAATTGGATTTCATGACGGATATGTCTGAATCTAGAGAGTCTCACTAATGAAATATACTCGTAGAGCACTAGGGCAACAATTTTAAATAATATTGATAATTTATAAAGTCGTTTAAAGGTTAAACACAAAACACATGTGTAGGGACCCGATAGTCATTTCCTTAATTTTTGTGTATTTGAATTTTATGTTAGATTAATTCAAATACACATTAATTAATTGTCAAATTGAGATATTTGACTAATATTATAAATATATATGTATTTGATTTTTATTGTAAATATAATACATATATTTAATATATTTGTATTTAATTAATTAATTAATTATTTAATAGTTAAATGATTAAATTAATTAAAATATAAATATTTTAAAGTTATGATATTTACTTTAATGACTTAGTTGCAATTGTTGACTTGTTTGAATTATTCATTAAAAGTGTAATGATCAATTTACCAAGTGGACAAGTTGTAATTAATTAAAGCAAATGAAAAAAAATATCATGATAGTTTTCTTATAATCATTTTCGGCCAAGCTAGATGGTGGGACTATAAATTGTTTTATTTTCTTTTAGGGTTTCATTTAGTCAAAATCCTTACCAAAACTCCATTAAAAGAAATACAAAGAAGCTTGAGATAAAAAAAAAAAAAAGAAAGAAAAATAAAGAAAAAGCTTGGATTTAAATAAGTATTTCCAACTTACCATTAGAGAGAGAAATGTTCCTCTTGTTGTGGGCTTCATGCTATGATGTTCTCAACTTTTTCTACTCTTTATTCTTTGTGTTTTTGTTTGATGGAAGTTTGTGGATAGGGTTAAAGGATGTATAAAATCATAGAATGCTTCTAATATGTTAACAAGCATTCTTTTGATTGTTTGAGAAACTTGTTGTCATTCTAGTGTTATAGACCCACTATTAAATAACCTAGATTTGATCTATAGTTATTTCATTATGGTGAGGCTTGATTGTTTTTTGACTCTCTGGGATATATCCGGATACCTGTGATGGAGGAATTATACATTTGCCATTACCTCGACCTGTATGATACAGCGAGTTTATCCGTGATCGTCATAATTTATAGGTGGATATATGGACACGAAATTGGATTTCATGACGGATATGTCTGAATCTAGAGAGTCTCACTAAAGAAATATACTCGTAGAGCACTACGGCAACAATTTTAAATAATATTGATAATTTATAAAGTCGTTCAAAGGTTAAACACAAAATACATGTGTAGGGACCCGATAGTCATTTCCTTAATTTTTGTGTATTTGAATTTTATGTTAGATTAATTCAAATACACATTAATTAATTGTCAAATTGAGATATTCGACTAATATTATAAATATATATGTATTTGATTTTTATTGTAAATATAATACATATATTTAATATATTTGTATTTAATTAATTAATTAATTATTTAATAGTTAAATGATTAAATTAATTAAAACATAAATATTTTAAAGTTATGATATTTACTTTAATGACTTAGTTGCAATTGTTGACTTGTTTGAATTATTCATTAAAAGTTTAATGATCAATTTACCAAGTGGACAAGTTGTAATTAATTAAAGCAAATGAAAAAAAATATCATGATATTTTTCTTATACTCATTTTCGGCCAAGCTAGATGGTGGGAGTATAAATTGTTTTATTTTCTTTTAGGGTTTCATTAAGTCAAAATCCTTACCAAAACTCCATTAAAAGAAATACAAAGAAGCTTGAGATAAAAAAAAAAGAAAAAAAAAAAGAAAAAGCTTGGATTTAAGTAAGTATTTCCAACTTACCATTAGAGAGAGAAATGTTCCTCTTGTTGTGGGCTTCATGCTATGATGTTCTCAACTTTTTCTACTCTTTATTCTTTGTATTTTTGTTTGATGGAAGTTTGTGGATAGGGCTAAAGCATGTATAAAATCATAGAATGCTTCTAATATGTTAACAAGCATTCTTTTGATTGTTTGAGAAACTTGTTGTCATTCTAGTGTTATTGAACCACTATTAAATAACCTAGATTTGATCTATAGTTATTTCATTATGGTGAGGCTTTATTGGTGTGGAAGAAACATGATTGAAGTGTTGGTTTTTTTTTTTTAATTTGGTCTAATTTGATGAAATTGAAAAATTAGGGTTTAAGACCACTTCTAAATTTGGGTCTTTTCATTTATGGTGTGTATTTGGATGTGTACATGATGCTTGTAAAATATTGTGTTGATTGGATTTCATTTTCATGTGTTTTGAACACAAAAATTACAAAATCACAATTATGGCCACCAATGAGGCTTTCGGCCTTGGGAATCAAATTTGGGGCTTCATGTTGTAATTTGAATTTTGATATGTAGGACATGTTAAATTCATATTAGAAATGATTTAGAATCATACAAAATTATTTTGAACAATTTATGACTAAAATGAACAAAATTCAAAGTTTTGGGGTAATTTGGTAATTACACAAAAATTTGATTTCTTGTGTAATATTTCAAAATTTGATAATTGGGTAATTAAATAAATAAGTTTATTTAATTGATCCGAGAAAAAGTTTTGAAATCGAAAAATTTTGTTTTTCCACTGTTCCGCTGCGTTACCGGATTTCCGCCCTAAAACCCATTCAAAATGGTATCAGAGCGAGTCTGATTCTAGGCCCCCAAATATGATTAGCCCTTTTAAATTTAATGTTTAATCATGTTTTCTTAACTTTTTACATGCATTATTTAATCTAATTTGATTAGATTTAAGGTGTATGACACTTAAACAAGCTTCACGAAGTTGGAATCTTCGATTCGACGAGATTATTAGATCGTTTGGTTTTCTCAAGAATTCGGAAGAATCATGTGTGTATCAGAAGGCCAGTGGGAGCATGGTCATATTTATAGTCCTATATGTTGATGACATCCTAATCATTGGGAATGATTTAGGTATGTTACAAAGCGTCAAAGCGTACCTCTGTAAGATTTTCTCCATGAAGGACCTCAGAGAAGCTTCCTATGTTTTAAGGATAAAACTCTATAAAGATAGACAAAAGAAGCTGATTGGGTTATCCCAATCAACGTAAATAGATAAGATATTAGAACGTCATAATTTTGGTAACTGTAAAACAGCAAACATACCGTTCAGACATGGGATTCATCTTTCAAAGAAGATGAGTCCACAAACAGAAGATGAGAAGGTTAGAATGTCTAACCAACCTTATGCTTCGTGTTTGGGTAGCATAATGTATGCCATGTTATGTACAAGGCCTGATATTAGTTTCGATGTTAGCGTAACTAGTAGATATCAATCCAATCCAGGTAATGACCATTGGATGGCCATTAACAATATCATAAAGTATCTTAAAGGTACTAAGGATAGGTTTATAATTTATGGAGGAAACGAACTGTAAGTTAACGGGTATACAAATTCCGATTTCCAATCGAATCCCGATGATAGAAAGTCTATATCTGGATTTGTATTTACCCTTAACGGAGGTGTAGTTTGTTGGAAGAGTTCCAAACTGGGATCAACAGTAGATTCCACCACTGAGGCGGAATATATTGCAGCTTCTGAAGCTGTAAAAGAGGTTGTGTGGATAAAGAACTTTATCACATAATTAGGAGTTGTCCCAAGTATCGAGAATCCAATTATGTTATACTGTATACTGGATCCATTGCGCAAGCAAAGGAACCAAGGGCGCATCAGAAGTCGAAGCATGTGGAACGCAAGTACCACATCATTCGAGAGATTGTGTCGCGAGGGGATATTATCCTGTGCAAGTTACCGAGTGAAGATAATGTAGCACACCCGCTGACGAAGGCTATACCTCTGAAGTTGTTTGATAAACACATGAAGTCGATGGGTATTAGATACAATCGTTATTGGCACTAGAGCAAGTTGGGGTTGGTGCTCAGAGTGCCAATTCCCGGTTGTATTTCTATATGAATACTACTGTAAGAACATTATTATTATGAATAATATATATATATGTAGTTTCTATAATATAATGTATCTTTTAATTTGGTAATGACGTAATGACCTTAGAATGACTAATCATGATGCTGTTGCAAAAACGTCGCAACTGACATTGAGTTGTATCATGACGTTGTCATTCTCAGACTGTTCCTGGTGAAGGTTTACTCTACTTGGTCAGTAAAGTAAACCCGTTGAGACCGGTACATGTCGTATACTGGAATATATGATTCCAATGGTTTATCAATGAACCATAAGTATTGGAGACTAGTATAGACATGTAGGTGTTTATAGCGGATAATCTCTGAACGACTCACCAAAGATTCTTAATGGACGGTATACCAACGTCAATAAAAATCTTATCGAGTTGAGTAGCACTTGTGATTCTTCGACTTGAGCTACCATTGTGGGCGTATGAGACATCTTCCACACTTAGATAGCAGTCATGTCACCGATCTATTTAGATCAGACCTCCGCCTGTTCTTTAGGTGTGGATAGATCCTCAGGGTGTCCTGTGTGTATCGAGATAGGATCCTTCAGTTCCGTGTACAAAGCAAAAGTAGTCCATATGATTAGCAATCAGATAAAAACCATGAGCCCGTGGTACATTTTAGAAGTCAGTTCTAAATGTTCTTTTTGAAATTGCTAATAGAGACATCGACAGGATAATCCCTTAAGAGATTTGACGTTTACATCTATATCTCTATGATATTTCCGAATACATGTGACAGAGGAATTATACATTTTCCATTGCCTCGACCTGTATGATTCAGCGAGTTTATCTGTGATCGTCATAATTTACGGGTGGATAAATTATGGACACGAAATTGGATTTCATGACGGATATGTCTGAATCTAGAGTCTCACTAATGAAATATACTCATGGAGCACTAAGGCAACAATTATAAATAATATTGATTATTTATAAATTCGTTTAAAGGTTAAAAGCAAAATACATGTGTAGGGACCCGATAGTCATTACCTTAATTTTTGTGTATTTGAATTTAATGTTAGATTAATTCAAATACACATTAATTAATTGTCAAATTGAGATATTTGACTAATATTATAAATATATATGTATTTGATTTTTATTGTAAATATAATACATATATTTAATATATTTGTATTTAAATAATTATTTAATAGTTAAATGATTAAATTAATTAAAATATAAATATTTTAAAGTTATGATATTTACTTTAATGACTTAGTTGCAATTGTTGACTTGTTTGAATTATTCATTAAAAGTGCAATGATCAATTTACCACGTGGACAAGTTGTAATTAATTAAAGCAAATGAAAAAAATATCATGATATTTTTCTTTTACTCATTTTCGGCCAAGCTAGATGGTGGGAGTATAAATTGTTTTATTTTCTTTTAGGGTTTCATTAAGTCAAAATCCTTACCAAAACTCCATTAAAAGAAAGACAAAGATGCTTGAGACAAAGAAAAGAAAAATAAAGAAAAAGCTTGGATTTAAGTAAGTATTTCCTACTTACCATTAGAGAGAGAAATGTTCCTCTTGTTGTGGGCTTCATGCCATGATGTTCTCAACTTTTTCTACTCTTTATTCTTTTTGTTTTTGTTTGATGGAAGTTTGTGGATAGGGTTAAAGCATGTATAAAATCATAGAATGCTTCTAATATGTTAACAAGCATTCTTTTGATGGTTTGAGAAACTTGTTGTCATTCCAGTGTTATTGACCCACTCTTAAATAATCTAGATTTTATCTATAGTTATTTCATTATGGTGAGGCTTGATTGGTGTGGAAGAAACATGATTGAAGTATTGGTTTTTGTTAATTTGGTCTAATTTGTCTAATTTGATGAAATTGAAAAATTAGGATTTAAGACCACTTCCAAATTTGGGGCTTTTCATTTTTGGTGTGTATTTGGATGTGTATATGTTGCTTGTAAAATATTGGGTTGATTGGATTTCATTTTCATGTGTTTTGAACACAAATATTGCAAAATCACAATTATGGCCACCAATGAGGCTCTCGGCCTTGGGACTCAAATTTGGGGTTTCATGTTGCAATTTTAATTTTGATATGTATGACATGTTAAATGCATATTAGAAATTATTTAGAATCATCCAAAATTATTTTGAACAATTTAGGACTAAAATGAACAAAATGCAAAGTTTTGGGGTAATTTGGTAATTACATAAAAATTTAATTTCTTGTGTAATATTTCAAAATTTGATAATTGGATAATTAAATAAATAAGTTTATTTAATTGATCCGAGAAAAATTTTTGAAATCGGAAAATTTTGTTTTTCCACTGTTCCGCTGTGTTACCGGATTTCCGCCCTAAAACCCATTCAAAATGGTATCAGAGCGAGTCTGATTCTAGGCCCCCTAATATGATTATCCCTTTTAAATTTATTGTTTAATCATGTTTTCTTAACTTTTCACATGCATGTTTTAATCTAATTTGATTAGATTTAAGGTGTATGACACTTAGCAGAAAATCCATAATTAATAATATTTAAATGCAATTATGTATTTGATGCATGTTGTATGGTCCGTCTTGTCAATACGGTTTATGAATATCTCTCTGTGACTACATCTGAGACCATTCCTCTGCTGTGAGGGTGTAGCCGATAGATATTTATTTATGCCGGATGTATATTAAATACTAGGTAAATTCAAGCGAAAGCGGAATCCTGAACGGGCCCTAGCTGTCAGGGTTACGCAAGTAGCTTGAGTTTATCATTGACAAGTTTGACCTTGGTACGTCTCCTTGTGGGCCTGCCTTAGCAGTCACAACGAGAAACGACCAGGACCGGAAACTCAGGAGTCACAAGTGAGTGATTGAAAAATGAGTTGTCTACCTGATGAATATACGTAGGCGAGACCGTGTGGGAGGGGCATTTTTAGATTAAAAATAAATGATCTAGTTTATGCTTATGATATTATATGAAACTGCTTAATTTCTGCTAACTGTTTTTCGTGATCTATATGATAGATTTGCGATGGCGGCACCATCCACTAATCAGTTTGCGCGTATGCTTGATGCGAACAAACTCAAGGGCGCTGATAACTTCGCCGATTGGGATTTGGATTTGAGGATTGTCCTCGATTCCTAGAAGTTGTGATATGTTCTTGAGGGTCCACTGCCCCTTACTGTGGAAGAGGATGCTACACCGGAAGAACGCGAAGTCTTCCAAGCTTGGAAGGATGATGATTTAAAAGTTAAATCATGCATCTTAAGTTCTCTTTCACCGGGACTCAAGAAACAATACTATGGCATGTCAGATGCGTATAGTATGATGACACGATTAAGACAATCATTTGAGAACCAAGAACAAGTTGTTGTTCACAAGGTCGTAATGGAACTGTTCCATGCGCGATTGGATGAGGGTCAAGATGTTAGCCCGAATGTTCTTCAGATGATCGATTTGATCGATCAATTGAGGAAACATAATCTCATTCTGAATGACATTCTCGGTAAGAGTGTCATTCTTGGTTCACTCTCAGCTTCTTATCGCCAGTTCGTGATGTACTTCAACATGAACAAGATTATCTGTACCTACCAAGAGCTGCATAGGATGTTGCTCACGGCGAAAGATGACCTCAAGAAGAGAGTACCGACTCGCCCTCCCAGACCTACTTCACTTTCTGCTTCTTCCTAGATTTGGTCAAAGGGAAAGAATAAGAAATAGAAGAAGAAAAAGGGTATCGGTCATCAACCATAGGCAAAATAGCAAAGCCCAATAGGGCTTCTGACGACAAGTGCCATCACTGCAGTAAAGTCAGGCACTGGAAAAGGAACTGTCCTGACTACATTGCCCAACTGAGGAAGGAGAGAGCATCTACATTAGGTACATTTATTTTTCCAGTTATTGATATATATTTGGCTTGTGAAGCCGTTACATCCACCTGGATTTTAGATTCTGCGTGTCCCATTCACATTTGTAATTCGTTGCAGGTGCTGAAGGAAAGTAGGAAACTGAAGCCTGGAGAGATACATTTGCGATTCGGGAGTGGAGACTCACTGGATGTAGTTGCAGTGGGAGTATGCGTGATCCTTTTGCTGAATGGGACACTTTTGTTATATGAATATTATTTTGTACCTGGATGTGTAGCTAATATTATATCTCTTTTTGTATTGGATACAGAAGGCTACCGTATTAATATTAAGAAATATTCTTTGTATTTATATGATAAACATAATATTCAGATCCTTTGTTGTCCAAATACACATGGTCATTATACATTGCAAACTTCAAAAGATATTTTGAATACTAGAATTAATAAACGTAGTTTACCTGTTGTTAATAATACTGAACTTTGGCATATGCGGCTAGGTTACATAGGCATTAAACGCCTTACCCAATTGGTTAGGAATGGTTTGATACCAGATCTCACCATTGAATCATATCCAACTTGTGAATAGTGTATTCAGGGTAAGATGACCAAAGCACCATTTTCAGGCGTTGGACACCGTGCCACTAACTTACTGGAATTCATACATTCTGATGTATGTGGTCCACTAAGTCAGACTGCTCACAGTGGTTATTAGTACTTCGTTACCTTTACCGATGATTTGTAACGGTACGATTATGTATATTTGATGCGACATAAATCAGAAACCTTTGAAAATTTTAAAGAGTTCCGAAATGAAGTAGAAAAAAAAACTGGTCAATATATTAAATGCCTTCGATGTGATCGAGACGGAGAATATATGAGTGGTGAGTTCATTGATTATATGAAAGAGAATGGGTTTCTCACTCAATATACTCCTCCATGTACTCCACAGCACAATGGAGTGTCTGAGAGGAGAAATTGGACTTTATTGGATATGGTCCGGTCGATGTTGAGTTTCACAGATTTGCCCTATTTCTTATGGGGCTACTCTCTTTTAACAGCTGCACATATTTTGAATATGATTCCTTCAAAAGCTATTCCTACGACACCGTATGAGATATGGTTCGGTAGGAGACCAAATCTTAGTTACATTAAGGTTTGGGGTTGTCCTGCCTATGTCAGGGTGACTCAGCAAGATAAACTTTCGCTTCGAGGGTAAAAGTTTAGGTTTGTCGGATATCCTTCGAATACGAGGGGATATCTGTTCTATGATACCGAGCATCGAAATTTGTTCATAGCTCGCTTCGCAAGATTTCTAGAAGTAAAATTTTTGTCAGAAGGTGGTAATCATAGACAGGTTGAACTTGATGAAGTTCAACCTGAAAACAATGAACCAACGGAAGAAACTGAAGTTCAAGTAGATGAATAACCTTCAACGCACACACTCCGTAGGTCAGAAAGGGTATCTAGACCTCCTGGCCGCTTGTATTTGATATAAGAAAAGAGTCTAGATGTTCTCTTAATTGAAGAGACAGATTCTTTTACCTATAGAGAATTGATGTTAGACATCGACTCCGTGAAATGGAAAAGTGCCATGAAATCTGAGATAGACTCAATGCATGAGAATCAAGTTTGGGACTTGGTTCCGCTTCTCGAAGGAATTGTTCATATCCGTTGTAAATGGGTTTACAAGAGGAAGCTAGGGCCTGACGGTAAGGTTGAAACTTACAAGGCACGATTGGTAGCAAAAGGTTACACGCAGCGACCTAGCGTCGACTACGATGAAACTTTTTCACCAGTTGCAATGCTTAAGTCTATTCGGATTTTGCTTTCTATACCTGCGCATTATGACTACGAGATTTGGCAAATGGATGTCAAAATGACTTTTCTAAATGGATTTCTTGATGAAGAAATCTATATGGAACAGCTGGAAGGTTTTACGTCTAGTGAAAACTCGGGTATGGTATGAAAGCTTAAGAAGTCCATTTATGGACTTAAACAAGCTTCACGAAGTTGGAATCTTCAATTCGACGAGATTATTAGATCGTCTAGTTTTCTCAAGATTTCAGAAGAATCTTGTGTGTATCAGAAGGCCAGTGGGAGCATGGTCGTATTTTTAGTCATATATGTTGTTTACATCCTAATCATTGGGAATGATTTTGGTATGTTACAAAGCGTCAAAGCGTACCTCAGAAAGAATTTCTCCATGAAGGACCTCAGAGAAGCTTCTTATGTTTTAGGTATAAAACACTATAAAGATAGGCAAAGGAAGTTGATTGGTGTAGGCATTGCATTTTTGCATGTGAAACCCGATGATGAGTCTCAGTTGGAGGCACTACCTTTTAAGTCGCGGAAGCCGCGGGAAACGGACGTCGGAAGGGAGGAGTCAAGAATTGACACATATTCGGATTAAGTTCGCTGGTTTAGCTTCAGGTTATTTGTTGGTTTTCCGTTTTAAAAAATTATTCCCGGTCTAAAACACTCACAACCACCCAACCTCGACCCAAAATCCCCGCAAGCCCCTTGGCCTTGACCTAAAACCCCCGCAAGCCCACACACCTAGCCCACACAAACCAAACCCACCAACCAAAGGCCCACACGCCCACACCAAGGCCCACACGCCCCATTTACCTAATACACACCCAAATTAAATCAAATATTAAGTTAAATATTAATTAGATAATGTAATTAAATAAAATAATAATTAAATCATTTACCAAATTAAATAAAACACAAAATATAATCATGCATAATTTAAACAAATCAAATATGTTTTATACCTAAATTAAAAAGATGTTATGCCTAATTAAATCAATCCTAACCAATTAAAAAATATTGTATTCCTAAACCAACACAAATTAGATATTCAAACTTCCTAATCAAAACCAATCTTGTCTCCATCAAATCTTTGACTTTCCTTGCTCAATACCAAATCAAATCCTTGCTCTTAATGCCAAATCCTATTCCTTGTGAGACAAGGAGTAACCCTAGCCATCTTCTATATAAACATGCACTAACCTAGCTCACAGCTCCATCTCTTAGATTACAATACACGGCATCCTCTCCTCTCTCATTCACAAATAAAAAACCCTACACAATAACCCTTCAACCGTCATAAGCATATCACGCCATACACTAAAAACAAGCCATTCACGTACTGTAAGCCAACATACCACCCATCAAATACCCACTCACATGTCTCATTCCATCTCTCGGCAGCCTCATGCGTAAACCCATTGCCATTCTCCACGCACAGCACGTAGCCATTAGCACATACTAATCACGTCTTCACTAAGCCCAATTCCACAGCTCGCCATTATCCACGTGAAAAGCAGTCCATAATCGCCCTAAATAGTGAGGAAAAATACCTATGAACTGCCTGAAATAGTGCCCCAAACCGAGACAAAAACTGAGCAAAAACAGTCCCCTAATATACCAAAACAGTGACCTGAAAATACATCAAAAAAACAGTAGCCCTTTGCCGAGTTTTAGTCTTTCCAACAGCCCCATAGAACCAAAAAAAAAGACCTGAAACAGTGAGCAAAAGACGCATCCGAAACAGCAGCAAATGAAGCCCAGACAGCAAGAAAAATAGTGGAACGACGAGTTAAGACGCTAAGCTAATGAACCAGAAGAGTAAGGAGATTTTACCCCTTCCGATCTCCGTGAAACGCAAGTCCGAAGACGACTTAAAAGGTTAGACCTGAGGGTATTTTCCACATTCGTTTTCTGTTTTACCTTTATTATTCATTGAGTATTATTCACATGATTGATATGTTAAAAATGCATGTTGTGGCCTTTGAGTAATAAATATGCATGTACCATGAAATATTGTATGTTGAGAACTTGGAATATAATGAAAGATCTGTCAACTCTCGCAATATATCGGATGGAAACCCGGACGTAAATTCCGTAGCCGAATCCGAATGGACGGTAGTGCGGTCTGTACTCGGGATACAACTCCACGTACCGCTTGAGTAAACGGCACCTTCTTTTGTTTTATGTTGCTTTGGTTTATTTATTTTTTTCATTTGAATTCTGCATGTTACTTGTTTATGCATGATGCAATCGAGTGCATGGGCTTAGTAAGTGCGATGAAAGGTCCCCTAATTGGAGGGGTTAAAATCCTTTACCACGATGCTTCGCCGCACCGATTGATGTGTGTTCGGTTGAATGCAAGATATGTTCAATCGGGCACACTAAGTTTGATATTATTGTCTTTAATTCTTTGTGTGCATGATGCAACCGAGTGCATGGGCTTAGTAAGTGCGATGAAAGGTCCCCTAATTGGAGGGGATAAAATCCTTTACCACGATGCTTCGCCGCACCGATTGATGTGTGTTCGGTTGAATGCAAGATATGTTCAATCGGGCACACTAAGTTTGATATTATTGTCTTTAATTCTTTGTATGCATGATGCAATCGAGTGCATGGGCTTAGTAAGTGCGATGAAAGGTCCCCTAATTGGAGGGGTTAAAATCCTTTACCACGATGCTTCACCGCACCGATTGATGTGTGTTCGGTTGAATGCAAGATATGTTCAATCGGGCACACTAAGTTTGATATAGTTATCTTTGTCTTTGTACATATTGTAACGAAAGGCGCATGGGCATATTGTGTTGGATTAAAAGGTTCTCCATTTGGGGGAAGAAAAGCCTAAAAGGCTACCTTTACCACGATATTCGCCGTGTCTTTCATCTTTTTGATTGCATCGTCTATTCCTGTCTTGGCTCGACCTATTGTCATTGGTGTACCCATATTCACATTCCCTTGGCCTCAAACCATTAGCCACATCAAGCTTCACGCCCCTAGCTCTCTCATCACTCAAAAACTCCACGGCAAGAACCAAAATAAATAACACAAAATTAAACCATACCCTCTGATCACGTAACCAAAAAGCCATACACATACATCTCACAATTGCTCATTCATCAAGCCTTTCAAAGCCACAAGTCCTTTCACCTAACAACCCGTAATGCCCATCTCTCTCGCCACACAAAGGCCACGTTCACGTCCCTCAGCAAAGCTTCAAGCCACACGAAGCCCTCACTCTCACTTAGCCACGCATATTGCCCAATAGCCAAAACCCACTCACAACCTGCACCTTGACAACGCCACACGTCCCTTATCAAAGCCCAAATCAACAACCCCTCTCCACTGAACGATAACACAAAGACCACAACCTCACAGATCCCACGCAAATCAAACGCGTAAACAGTCCACGCCTAACCCTCTGCACAGCCTCCACGCCTCACAAATTGCTACCCTTCACGCACACTTGCCCCCCACGTTGACAGTCCCCATACACTTAAACAATTCACGCAATTCGCCTGCCATTGAGCCACTTACCATAAGCACAACTCCTCATGTCATAAGGCTGGCTATACCATTCATGAATGTATTATGAAGTCTCATATAGTCATTCTTATCTTTGTAAGCATCATAATGAAAAGCATGTTTATCCCATGGGTTGCATCATTTACCTTCGTCTTGGGTTAACGTATTACAATTCATATATCCATGACATGATAGCATTCGAGTATTATTTCTTGTGGTATATAGGATGGAAACCCAGACGTAAATTCCGTAGCCGATTCCGAATGGACGGTAGTGCGGTCTGTACTTGGGATACAATTCCACGTACCACTTGGAAAAATGTTTACATGTGTGCTTGTGTGATTAATGTGTGTGCTTGTGTTTTCATGAATACAATATTCCAAATGAAGTTGTATGTTCACTGCTACTTTGATGTACTTTCAAGCATGCAATCTTAGATATAAAATGTATGTAAATTTAGGTGTAAGTTTTATTTTGTATATGTGAATTTAGAAGCATGATATTCCTGGAAATAAGTGTTACTTAAGCTTGATTAAATTATCACACAAATCCTTTCATTACAAGTTGCATAAGTAAGGGACCATTCCGAACCCAACGGTTTGAGGTCTTCCCTTGCGAGGGGTGAGTGCGGCCTTAAATCTCAATTTCTCGATTCATACCGGGTGGCGACTCCATTATTCTCTGGTTTAGTCCCCCGCGGGCTACTCCGTACTCCCAACTAGGCCGCGAACCTAGGACAGCATGCGTCGCCCAGTTTCTGTGTTCCCACAGTCTGGCGACTCCACTGGGGATAGAGAATCGGCCCCGAAATATTATCTTGTGATGTTTGGATTTATGTTTTAATTGACCGTGTCTATAGTGGATAAAGTGGGGGTTTAATCAAAGGCATTTTGAGGCTAGGTAATGGTTTGGTGTCTTCCTTCATTCACTACATTTCTAGAAGGAAAAGCTGTGAAGGCACCTAGATAGCCATCTACTCGTAGCCTATTGTGATGGACTAATTTGGATGACTCGTCGTTTATTCCTGACACCAAGCGATAAGAGCCTAAGAGGCTTGGGTATTTAAGTGAGCCTCGCTCCACCTTCCCTCTGGGGAATCTACAACGGGAAATCCATTTGACAGTCCGTCACACACCATAGCTCATTGGCACGTACCTTAGTGTATAAAAAAGGGTGCGCTCACTTGGTCGTTCGAACCCTTGAGTGGGGAGACCTAGTTGTGGGCCATCCTTCGCCGGTGAGAGCCTTTGTCTATACTCTTGCTAACCCACCCATAGACCGGGTTGGCTAAAGTAATAATTATTTCCTTGAGTATGTGCTTGTGGACCATCCTCATTTGGATGCATTTGGACTATTGTCAGAAATGCGGACTTGCTGGGCCATTTAAACTGGGGCGAGTTCGTACCTTATGACTATTAGGCCCAAAGCTTCTGAAATGTTGATGGGCCATTATGTAGAAATTATTACGTTATGTTTGCATTATCCTTCTTCTATGCTTGTGTTTGGGAACATCGTCGTTTGGATCCACTTGGACCATTTGTCATGGGATATGGGCTTGTTGGGCCATTTAAACTGGGACAAGAACGTATTTCATGACGATTGGGCCAAAGGCGTATAAGTGTTGATGGGCCACTTTGTTCTTGTGTTCGGAACATTACCATTTGGATTTAGTTGGGCTCCTTGTCATGAGATGTGAACTCGTTGGGCCATTTAAACTGGGATGGGTTCACTCCTATGACAATTAGCCCGAAAGATTCTAAAATGATAACGGACCGATTTGTTTGAAAATTTTAATTGATTTAGTATGTTATATATGTTACATGCATCTCATGCACCTCATACATACATATATCATGTTAACACCATCTATGTCTCAAAAAGACATCATAGATACCGTTTGGGTTAGAGAAGGGACAAGACTCCCTAAAAGAACAAGTATGAGTGAATCTGATAATGAGGTGTCCCGTATGGATCAGTTAGAGAACGGTCTCGCCAAGATCACTGAACAGTTGCAGGCTTTGACTACTGCTGTGGCTGGCATAGCCGGGTCTCGTGCTGGGGGTAGTTCTAGGGATGTGAGACAAGAGGAACCTCCAAATAGATTGGGGGATGATATCCCCACTTTTGATGATGATATGGCAGAGTATGCAGTAGATAGAGTATCTGGGTCTTAGGCAGAGTTACAGAAGCTCCGGGATCAGGTTGAGTCAGTTACCCACAAGATGAGGGGTAAGAATGAGGATTTACTGGACTATGACACGCTGACTTTCGAAGAGCAGTTGCCGGCACAGTTCAAGATGCCTGATATGGCTAAGTTTAACGGGAATGGGGATCCGAGGGTGCATCTCTGACAGTTTGTATCAGTCATGAGTTCAGTTGGCCTATCTCAGCGCCAAGTGCAGAAGATGTTTGGAATGTCGCTCGAAGGAGCTCCCGTGGTGTGGTACCACAGTTTGGAGAAGAAAGTGAAGGAAGATTGGAGAGAGTTGGCTGATGCTTTCCTAAAGCAGTATGTCACTGACCTAGAGATCGATCTGTCACTCCGCGATCTGGAAAATGTTAAGCAGAAATCGGAGGAGAATTTTAAGGAGTACGTGGACCGTGGAGGGGTCAGTTGTTGAAAATGCAGACCAGGCCCTCGGAGAAGGACCGGATTAAAATGATCATCAAGGGCACCAAGCCCTCCATCTATGGGAAGCTAAGGAGGATGACCTCCATGATTACTGATTTTCGGCAGTTGAAGGAAACTGTCATGGATATTGAGGAAAAAGAGGCTGAGAATAGAAAATTCTATGGTCTGAACAGGAGGCCCATTGGGGGGACATCGGGAACAAAGCCCGTTTCTGCCAAGATTGCCGCTATCCGGAACCGGAGATTCTCCAACTTGGGTAGGCCCTTGTCCAAGGTATTGGAGAAGTTGAAGAGACAAGGACTTCTATCACCCCTAGAAGCCAAACCATTACCCAATCCTCCACCACCACATTATAACCTAAGCCTTTACTGTCACTTTCACCAACAAAAGGGCCATGACACCGACAACTGCGCCCGACTCCGCCATGAAATCCAAGACCTGATAGACTCCAAGAAAATACCTGACCTAGAATCAGAACAGCCTGACACACACAGAAACCCCTTACCCAATTACCGTGCCGTACCACCACCAGCCTATATGATCAATTCTGGCCTCCCAGAAGACCTTGTCCTAAAATCCTTTCACCTTCAAGCCTTTTGCCTTGGAATCTGGGATAGTACTAGTGAAGATGAGACAGAGCAGGGGAAAAGCTTTTTGCTTGATTTCTCTAGCAGTGATGAGGAAGAACTAAGGGGAATGACGCGCAGCGGTCATTTTTACAATGATATGGCAGAAAAGGGTAAGGAAGTTTTGACAGATGGTAGGGAAGTGGTTGAGACTGCAAAAAATATTGAGGGGGATATAGTGCTGAGGCAATTGAGGAAGACTAGAGCACAAGTGAGTATCTGGGAACTGTTATGTGCATCTCGAGAGCATAGGCAGGCCATGGTTGAAGCCTTGAGCAAGATTGTGGTACCGGAAGACGCCAACCCTGCAATGTTTGTTGGGTCAGTTCAGAAAGAAGCTTTGCAGATATCTTTTTCTGAGGATGAACTCCCGGCGAAGGGAAGAAATCATAATAGGCCTCTATTTATCAGGGCCGAAGTGAGGGGCAAGAAAACTTCATGTATGATGGTGGATGACGGTTCGTCGATCAATGTGTGCCCGTTGAAAATTCTGGCGAGATTGGGTATGAAAGCAACAGACTTGGACCCCTCCAGCATGACTATTAAGGCTTATGATGACAGTAAAAGGGGAGTTGAGGGTACTTTTGTGGCTATGGTCAAGGTAGGCCCTATTGAAGATGAAGTCGAGTTTACAGTGCTGGACATCCCAACCACTTTTGCCTTATTGTTGGAAAGGCCTTGGTTTCACAAACTTGGGGGCGTGCCTTCCACTTTGCATCAGATGATCAAGTTCCCGTATGAGGGAGAAGTTGTTACTATCCGGGCTGAGGTAGATAATGTCGTGGCTGCCTTGGAGATACAACCTTTCACAAGGTTTCAGGTGTCAGCTACTTTTGAGGAATGGGTGGATCCTAGGGTGGCTAGGATCATGAAAAAAATGAAGTTTGAACCGGGCGAATGTTCAAAATTGCCAGATTTCAGAGGACAGACCACTCGGAAAGGTTTGGGGTACAGATCTGATGAAGAAAAGCCGAAGGTCAAGAAAAGGGGCCTAAACTGATGGAATGTTTTGTGAAAGCTTCGGGATATCAAGGGGAGCCTGAACCTGTGGAAGTTAATGGGATTGTGGTGCCTGGATTTGAGATCTTCCAGGATTTGTTGGGTGAGAAACCGCTGACTAAAGAAGCTGTGGAAGCAGAGAATTGGGAGGAAGAATTGATGAAGTTGGAGAGCCTGACTTTGGGAGAGGACGAAAAGCCTGAGGAAGACCTGATTGCAGAGGAAGAAGTGTCTATAGATGATGAAGACATTTACCTTCCTGATTTGTTTGAATGTACTTCCGCATTATCCAATAATAAAGACATTTCTTTTGCTTACTTGTCTGAGTCATTTCCATTTACTCTGCACGAATCAAGCATATTTGATATCAGTTCGGCCAGAACTACTGCATTTAACTTGGGTACGCTTGAGAACCCCAAGGAAATTCTGATTGCAAGTGAAGTTACCTCTGAAGAGAGGGAGAAACTATAAGAAGTGTTGGTCAGATATGCCAAAGTATTTGCTTGGTCCTATGAGGACATGCCTGGGGTAGACAGAAACATTGCCCAGCACACAATACCAACTTATCCGAATATGAGGCCAGTAAAACAGAAACTCCGACGGATGAGACCAGAATGGGCTGAGAAAGTCAGAGAGGAAGTTAAGAAACAGATAGATGTGGGGTTCCTGGAAGTAGTAAAATATCCAGAGTGGTTGGCTAATATAGTGCCGGTGCCAAAGAAAGATGGGAAGGTCAGAATGTGTGTAGACTATAGAGATCTCAACAAAGCTTGTCCGAAAGATGATTTTCCTTTGCCACATATAGATGTTCTGGTTGATAGCGCGGCTTTATCCACTATGTATTCATTTGCAGATGGGTTTTCAGGTTACAATCAGGTTCTCATGGCTGAGGAAGATAAACACAAGACTGCATTTGTTACCGAGTGGGGTACTTATTGTTACAAGGTAATGACGTTTAGGCTTAAGAATGCGGGAGCTACTTATCAGCGGATGGCCACTACACTTTTCCATGACTTGATGCACAAAGAGATTGAGGTGTATGTAGATGACATGATGGTGAAATCAGAGACAAGGGTTGGGCATATTGAAGCACTGGAAAGGTTTCTTCAGAGAGTTGACAGATACAACCTGCGGCTAAACCCTAAGAAATGTGTGTTTGGGGTGACATCAGGGAAATTGCTTGGTCATACAGTGGGAATGGGCGGAATAGAGGTAGACTCCGAAAAGATCAAGGCAATCACATAAATGCATGTACCGAAGACAGAAAAAGAAGTCAGAGCATTCTTGGGAAAAATTCAGTACATCAGTCGGTTCATCGCCAAGTTAACGTCAGTATGTGAACCTATCTTCAAACTGTTGAGAAAAGATCAGCCAGTGAGATGGAATGAACAGTGTCAGACAGCCTTCGACAAAATCAGAGAGTATTTGGTAAAGCCTCCTGTATTGAAACCTCCGAGACCGGGCAGACCGTTGGTATTGTATTTGGCTATAGAATCAGAAGCACTGGGGGAAATGATGGTACAGGCAGATGAGACAGGGGTAGAACATGCCGTTTACTATCTGAGTAAGAAGATGCTCCCGTATGAGGCTCGATATCAGGAAGTTAAGAAGATCTGTCTTGCAGTGGTATGGGCTTCCAGAAAGTTGCGGCATTATTTCCAGTCTTACAAGATCCAGGTAGTGGCAAAGGAAAATCCTCTGAAATATCTTCATTCGGTGCCTTCACTAGTGGGAAAATTGGGCAAATGGTTGGTATTGCTGACAGAGTTTGACATTGAGTATCTCACCTCCAAAGTGATCAAAGGGCGAGCAGTAGCAGAGTTTCTGGCATTGCAACCTGTTGAGGGGGATCAGTATAAGTTTGAATTTCCAGATGAAGAGATCCAAGCAATAACAGTTCAGAGATGGAAGATGTATTTTGACGGAGCAGTGAATTACAAGGGAGCTGGAATTGGGATCGTGATAGTGACCCCCGAAGGAGAGACTTTGCCTTTGGCCAAGAGGTTGACATTCAGAGTGACTAATAACATGGCCGAGTATGAAGCATGTGCTTTTGGTTTGACAGCAATTATAGCCTTAAAGGCCGGGAGTGTGGAAGTCTATGGAGATTCTATGTTGGTAGTCCAGCAGATGCGAGAAGAATGGGAATTGAAAGAAGAACGGTTGAAACCTTACCTTTTTTACCTCATAAAGTTGGCACAGGTTATCCCCGAGTGTAAGTTTCAGCACTTACCGAGAGAAGAGAATCAGATGGCAGATGCATTGGCTACACTTGCAGCAACTTGGGAAAATCCAGACTAGTTAGTAATGAGACCGTTGATACTGACAACAGCAAACAAACCTGTTTATGAGATAGAAAGAATTCTGGAAGTTGAGGTCGACGACGGTAAACCTTGGTATTATGACATTCAGAGGTATCTGGAACATGGTGAACTCCCGGAAGGGGCAGGCAGAAAAGACAGAATAGCCATCCAGAAGTTAGCTTCCCAGTATGTGACTTTGAAATGGGACCTGTACAAGAGGCAAGCAAACGGTATTCAGTTGAAGTGTTTGAGAAAGGAAGAAGCCCAGCATGTAATGGAAGAAATACACGCCGGGGTATGTGGTCCGCACATGAACGGGTTGAATCTGTCCCGAAAGATAGTGAGAAAAGGTTTTTATTGGTCAACCATGGAAACAGACTGCGCGAAGATGGTAAAGCACTGTCATGACTGTCAAGCACATGGTAATTTGAATCACTTACCGCACACAGAATTGCATGGGTTGTCAAAGCCGTGGCCTTTCTCAGCATGGGGGATTGATATGATTTGGGGAAATTCGACCGAATGCATCAAATGGGCATCGCTTCATAGTAGTGGCAGTAGATTACTTCTCGAAGTGGGTGGAAGTCGAATCATTCCGTAATGTTACAGCAAAGCAGATGGCAAAGTTTATAGCTCAGAACCTCATTTGTCGGTATGGTATGCCGCATCATGTAGTGACAGACAACGGAGTTCAGTTTCAAGGAGAGATGAAGGCAATGTTACAGAGGTATGAGATAGGCCACCACAAGTCATCACCGTACAGGCCGCAGGCAAATGGGCCAGTTGAGGCAGCCAATAAGACTATAAAGACAATTCTAGCCAAGATGACAAAAAATTGCAGAGATTGGGCCGAGAAATTACCGTATGCTTTGTGGGGGTACAGAACATCAGTAAGAACAGTAAAAGGGGCCACACCTTACTCTATGGTCTATGGAATGGAAGCAGTATTGCCAGTAGAAGTGGAAATACAGTCTATGAGGGTATTAGCAGAGGCAGAATTACCGGAACGGGAATGGGCCACACAGAGGTTTGATCAGTTAGCACTATTGGATGAGAAGAGAACGAAGTCTTTGTATCACATGCAGTTGTATCAGAAGAGACTAGCTCGAGCATTCAACAAGAAGGTACGCCCCACCAAGATCAGAAAGGGTGATTTGGTACTTAAGCAATCAAGGCCGTCGACGACAGATCCAAGAGGAACGTTCAGACCTAACTAGGAAGGACCTTACATAGTGCGGAAGATAATGGGAAATGGAGTAGTGAAGCTATCAGACTTGGAGGGGAACGAGTTCACCGAGCCGATCAATGTAGACAGATTGAAGCAGTACTTTGCCTGAGGGAGAGAAGACTGAGTAGTCACCAAGGAATTGGCAGAAGACCTAACCCAACGGAGTAGGAAAACCATTCATGCATACACGTAACATTGCATTCTTTCCGTGTTTGTTTTTTGTTTTGTGTTCGCAGGTCCGAAGAAAAGAGAAAGCGGCAGAAATGAGCCGAACAGCGTCAACGCAGTTTCAGTCTTGGGATGAGTCCCAAGGGGTGAGGCCCACATCAGTATCCGTCTGGGGGCGAGTGTTGGTTTAAATCTAGGTCCCAAGATCAAACAAGTCATGAAAACATGCGTGAATACATCAACGGAGGTAGCGGAATACTCACATCGATCGGTTGAGTCGATTTGGAGACGAACGAAGGCCAAAAACGCACTGCCTTGGCGCATGAACTGCAGCAGTCCACTGTCTCCAAAAACAGAAATTTGAGATGCGAAACGGAGCTCCTAGCTTCGTCGGACGGATCCCGGCTCATGGTCGAACCTCCCTACCACCTTCGCAAGACTCGTAGTGTGCTAGCACTTGGATTTCTCACCATGAAAACCCAACTCTTGCTTCCCTAAAGCTCACGTTTTTCTGGTTCAAAACCAGTGAAGAAATTGGCTTGGCTGTTATTGCCGTGAGAGAGTGAGAGAGAATTGAGAGAGATGAAAGATGTGTATTAGTTGTAAAATGTGTAAAGACTTTTACTTATATATTTTCCAAAATATATAACAATTACCATTTGTTTTTCTTTTCCAAAAATCAAAATAAAAGGTAATAGTCTCCCACCAAACAACATCAACTATTCCAACAACTACCATCACTCAAAGTGTCACAAGTTGTCTTTTCAATCAATCAATCAATCACATCAATCAATCACATCACTCAAAGTGACATTTGATTTGACGCTTGATGTGACGAATGATTTGACGCTTGATGCGACTTGCGACGCCGCACTCGAATTCGAAATACGAATGCGCTCGCAATCACACTCGGGCTCGGGTTCGCTAATTCTAAATTAACGAATTTTCCGTCGCGTCGTAATTAAATGATTACGCCTAGCGAATTCACTATTCACGTCGCTAACGAATTAATTCTAAATTAATTCGTTCGCCCGAATTAAAATCTAATTTTAATTCCGCGTCGAAATCTAATTTCGTTTAATATATCGAATATTAATTTACCGATTAATTCCAAATTAATCGTTATCTCTCTCTAGACGATATTTTATCCTAGATAAAATATCTCTGTAATTAATCCTAGATTAATTCTCTCTCTCTTCTATATAATCCCAGATTATTCAAGAGTGCGAGTTGTGCGTCATCGGTGGATTATCGGGAAGCGACCCATGAGATCTCCGGATAAGTTGGCAATAAATACGGTCGTCGGAGTATCCGAATCACGTACGTACCAAGTACTACGTTCTACCGATTTACGAGACAAGGTCGACTCCTAGCAAAGCACCAAGTCTACCCAATTCTCGGACATATCCATCTAAGAATATTAAGATCTGTATCAAGCGTAGTATACGATTGTATTGTGTATATCGGCCCAGTATCGGATAGTCACGTGCTAGGCCTGGGGCTGGATAAGTGTCTGCCCCGTACGAAGCACATGTCGGATGTCTGGTAACTAGTCTCTATAATCGGATATACATGACCTTGTCATAATATCCCGATGGCCGCGCAGCACTTAAGAGCACTAATACCGTATCCTGTGTGACATCATCTCCACTATGACTGGAGTGATACTTCCGTCTTGACATCACATCCAATGCACTACGATTCTCAATATACCCGGCATTGGCGTACACAGAACCGGTTGGTTAGAGTCCTAGACGACCTCAACTAAAGTATATCGATTGTCGTAAGCATTAGCGATGTAAGATATTGATTTACCTTGTCGGTAGACACATATTCATAATACCAATGGGATTCCGAGGGGTCTATCCAGAGCGAAGCTGTTTTCGTACCATCGGTGAAACACGACCTCCTATCGCACTTGCATAAGTATCCAATACATATATATATGAGAATTATGCCGTTGTGCCCTCACAACGCGCACAAGTGCAATACTAGCCTATTCCGCATTATCGATGTCCAGTCTCGATAATACTCCGGCTAGGGATATTTAATGATTAATCCTTCGGGGACTGATACTGTCTCATATCATTCTCAGTCCAGGAACTAATCATAGGGACCCTCTCTCATTTATATATCTAAGGTGATCTAATCACAAATGATGAGAGTGCAATTTCCTTGTCACATAGTTAATTTGCTACAACAACACAATGATCTGTGCAAATTGTGACGCTATGGGTCATATTATCCAACAATCTCCCACTTGGCACATAGCCAGTCACTCGAGTGTCTAACACTCGAACTATGTACGGTTCGCTCAAATTGCTGAGGAAAGGTTTTCGTCAGCGGATTTGTATGATTATCGTCTGACGCGATTTACACGATCATCACATCGCCACGATGTATGATCCGAACGAATCAGATGAATTAGAAGTTATATCTGGATCGTCGATGAGACCTTTATTCCTTAGCCTGTGCTGACGCCTAGCTCAGCTGCTAACAGAACTATATCTAATCTAATTAGATTTATTTTCGATCCAAATGGCTTCTTTGCTGCCTCAGCTGCAGCAATAATCCGCATTTGTTGTTTATTCGGCAACAGTATCTTGCTCGGAAGATTTCCAGCTCACTGTCCCGTTATTCAAACTTTATAGTACCGCAGTATTTTACTGTTTGGAAACTTGCAGCAGTGATCCCAGTCACTTCAAGTTCTCCTTCTCCATAGTTTTAGACAGCATCTTTAGTTCTCTAAGATACTAACAGGTTCTTAACTTCAATCCAGTGACTATCACTTGGATTGATCCGATTGTGACTCCATATGCTCGAAGCGTATGAGACACCCTATCAAGTACTTTTTAAATGCACAATTTCCCAGAGAGTGTTAACAACTCCAAATCTATCCCAGTAGATCTTTATTCCTTGAATAAAGGTTGTTACTCCCCAGAATTCTACGAAGATTTTCTTTTGAAAGAATATCTATGAAAGCCAAGCTTTACCATATATAACAAGCTTTCACCATGTTTATGGAATTCACTGTCAGTGCGCTCTCCCACTAACCTCCTTATATACACAAGAATTATTTCGTTTTGAGTCAAATCATAAACCATTATGATTATTTCAAAACGACAGTTCCAAGAACCTTATGCTTGCTTCAATCCAAACATGGATCGAATAACCCGCAAACCTCGTTTGTTGGTTATAAAAAATCGTCAGAATGTTATAAACATTCTCCAAAAGGTTTCCTTTTCAGGAAAGCGATTTTGATCTGCATCTTCAAAATGGATTTACCATGGCAACAGGTAAAAGGTTGAACCGTTATTAACACAATGTTGATAACGATACCTTTCCGTCAAAAGCCCAGCTTTGTACGTTGGTATGTTGCCTTCCATGTATGTCTTCCTTGAAGACGTTTAAAGTACCAATAGGCACAATGCCTTGTGGTACAACAACTAGTATCCAAAATAGTTGTTATACATGGAATCCATTTCGGACTCATGGCACTTTGCCATAATAGGGAGTCGATACCTCGTATCACTTCCTCAAAACGTAGTCGGTGGATATACCTTCATAAGATTGACATCTTTATGAGGTTAGATCAGAAACCCATACCCTAGGTTGTTTTCTGACTCTATCCGATCTACTCAGTTCTTGTGTATTCGAAGATTAATGGTATAGATTCATCATAGATGAACTATATGTGTTCCATTAAGGACTTCGTGCCTTGAACAGTATTACTCCGATTTTCATCGAGTATCACTATCCTCCCACTTACCACTGCATATCGGTATTCCTCTCAGGAAAAATGCATGGTGAGCAACAATCACATTGTTCTCATGTGAGATTTATAAGTACTATACTTAAGGTTTCCCTTAGGATAACCTATATTGGTACTTATCCAATTTGGGTCTTTTAGTTTGGTATCATCCAAACGTTATGCCTGGCATACCCAAATTATCAGGAATGAGAAACCCCGTTTCTTTCCTGTTCATATCCTATATGATATCTGTCAAACAGATTTATATGGAACCTTATTCTAAATAAGTTTTGCACTGATAATACATATCTAATTGAAGGAAACAGTAGCTCAGAGCGACTCGTGATAAACCTTATCATGTCCAACAAAATTCGGTTTTAGTTCGGACACACCGTCTAACTGACGTGTCTCGGGAGGAGTCCTCATTGAAAGAATACCATACTCTTTCATGTATGTATGAAACTTATACTTAAGTATTTTCATTACGGTCTTACCGTGACGGTATAATACTATAGCCGATCTGTTTGTCTATTTCGTGTCGAAACTCTAAAAGTTTCCGATTTGTGTTCTTCAAAAGAAACACATAACCATAACGTGATGTCACATCCGTTAAGGTCACGAAATGTTCATGTTTACATCTAGCCTAGCTAGATATGGGCCCACTAACTTCACCATGAATAGGGCTAACAGATTGGTGGCCCTTATACTATTACCAAGTAAATAGTATTTTAGGTACTTTACCTAATAAACTAGATTCGCAGACTTAATTTGAATAGTCAAATCAGTCCTAGTACCCACTCTTCAAAAGTGTGGATATACGAGTCTGGTTAAATTGTGTCCCAGACAACAATGCCACAAATAAGTCTCTATTGATCAATCATTCAATTTGAGCTATATTTGTCATTTTATATGTTTGAGATTTTATTTATATTCAAAATATAAATTCTGTTATTCACATCTAATGTATTTATCTCAGTATCATCTTTATATAATGAAACACTTAGTGTTCAAGAATATAAAGGTTTATCCGCAACGGATTAAACACTGATATAGAGATAATGTCTCTAGTCAAACTAGTTACATTATAACAGTTCCTAATTTAAGTACATACCCGAAGGGTAGTTCCTAAACTTAGGTATCTACGGTCGAAACAGCAACTTTCGTCCCGTTTCCGATTCGCCAAAGTAATCTCAGCTTGAAGTCAGTATCCTGCTCAAAGCAGATTCTGAACATCAATACATATATTTATGTACCACAGTAAGTATTTAAAATCTAATTTCAATACTAGTAGTGAACATAACTTTGACAAATATTTTAAAGTTAGAGCCTCGCCCTTTCTTTAATTCCTTGGTGTCTGCCATATCCAAATGGTAGTTACTTGGGATATGTCAATTATCTTTTCAATATTTCACAAACCTTTGGCCAAGCCTTGGGTTTCGGAATATTGAAACGATGTGCACCTTGTGCAACACGCCCAATTGCAAACTTTTGACTTTCACCCCTAGAATAGTCAAATCAATTCTCTAAGAATTATTAATTGCAATTTAATACTTTTAAATCTAAAGATAGATTTATTGTCAAGTATATTAAATTAAGCACTAAAGTCATCATCATATAAATCTTCCAAAGATTTTATGCTCTACTTATTTGCTTAATTATGGGCCTAGTCATAATAAGTTATTTTATCAAATAAATTAACCTATTATTTATTCCCAATATGAAAATTAAATCATTTAAAACATTTAATCCAAGGATTATATATTTTAAATATTCAACTTTTCAATTCTTTCTTGATTTCAATAGTCCAACTATTTAATCAATATAATAAGGTACTATTTATTATAATGATTACAATAATCCAATTATTTAATCAACTATAATTTTAATATTGATTACTATAATCTAATTATAAAATCAACTATCATTTAATTCAATTATATTGATTACTATAATCCAATTATAAAATCAACTATATATTGAATGAGTTTGTATATAGTCCAATATATATATTAAAAAAAACATAAATATAATTATATAATAATAATAATAAACGACTATTATGACTACTTGATATATGACGAGTGATATTTGTTTGAGCGCGTATGGCGAGTAATTGAACGAATATTGCAAATTCAATTCTGCCTCCCACTATTTTTCGTCGAGCCTCTAACCCTCTGTCGAGTACTCGGGAAACCGTGTTTCCTAGTGGGCTAGGATCCCGTTAAATATCACACAATCTTGACTTTGGCCAACAAATTGTATGATAATTAACTAGGTAGATCTCGAAGATCAATTGGATCTCATCCAACTCCTAGATCCAGTAGGTGGACATCCAAGTCCCAAACATATATCTTATATATGCCTATACATCGAATGTATACCCTAACCTTTTTCCTCTGAATCAACTAGGCCTTGGCTTTGGCACAACAAACCTAATGATCCCAGTCAAGCGCGGACCCATTGACCATGGAAGCTTCGTAATCAATGTCGTTGGACAAGAAGTGGTCTTGACTTTGGCCAACAAACCACAACTTGGACAAGACACCAATATGGAACAAAGCTTCGTGATTCAAACACATCTTCGACGGACAAGGGCTTGACTTTGGCCAACAACCCATGCCAATCTAGGATCTTGAGTAAGAATCACTCAATGGAAGGAAAAGACGCATGATATTTGATGAGGGCTTTTCGCGTGCAAATTGGCTACCAATTTAATTATCTTTGTTAAGGTCTCATCATCATACACCCTTAAACATGCATTCTAAACACATAATAAAGCGCATATGAAAATAAATAATAATGATATGCGGATGGATACTTAACACATTGATCCTAGATCAAATCTCTCCCTTTCTCACTCAAGCTAGCACTTGTATTACTTCTACCCCTTACACTACACTTCTAAAGAAACCTCATTTACATGAGGGGAATAGGTGAGAAGAGAATACAAAGAGAATAGAGGTGATAAGGCTGGACACGCAGGTCCAATTTAATAAATCGAATTTATTACAACAATTTCTAAAATTGCCCACCCACCCATCTAATATCCATCCGATATACATTATTCATTCAACACAACCACGTATTCACACACATAAGCATGCTATCAATCAATCTAATCAAATTAATTAATCTGATAATTAAGTGATCATCCAATGTTCAAACAACGATTTGATTTTGTTCGAGTCAAACTCGTTTTGCGAATAAGTATTTAAAGTACGAATTCATGAATTAAATTAAACTACATCATTAAATCTAATTTAACATGTATTTAATACTAATTCACTATTCAATTCCAAATTAAACATTACACTTTATTTAATAAACCTTTTACGACTTAAATTCCAAATTAATCGTAACGCGTCTCAAAGACCGATTAACGTCCAACGTCAATTCAACTAAAGTCCAATGGGCTTTTAATTGATTTCTTAAGGCGTGGACTTTTGGTCAACTCGGGTCAAACCGATAACCAAAGTCCAATCCGGGATTTACCCCATAAGCCCATAAATCAATCTTGGCCCATTAGGCCCAATTGAACTTTAAAGGTTCATTAGTTGCATTTGGGCTTTATGGTTAAGGTTTTGGGCCCAATTGGATCCAATCCATTTGGCCTAAACCCAACTTGATAAAATCAAGCCCAATAGGCCCAATTACAACAATTTCTAAAATCCAAATTTCCAATTTAATTACCTAAAGTGTATATCATGATTAATCACCCAAATCAATATTTCCAAAACATCAAATTTGTCCAATTAATCATGCTCAATCATCATCATCACATGTCCAACACATTAATGAAAATCAAACCCATATTACATGCTTCTAAGTCTCGGCCAAGGAAGGTTATTTTGTCCGATTTGAATTCAATCCGATAATTCCACAATCGACATCTAATTAACTTCCAATGATTTCATACACATCCAATGTCAAAAATCAAAATACCAAGACATATTAGGGCATATCCAATTCGGCCAAGGTAAGAATTTGGGGATTTTTGTTCAATTCAAAATTCAATCCAATTAATTTAAATTAACATTATCCAACATGATTCTAACTTCATCCAATGAATCAAAATCAAAAATTCCAAGAATTCCAAATTTCCATCACATTCGGCCAAGTGATAATTTTTGGGGAAAATTATTCCAAATCAATTTTCAACAAATTGGTCCAACCAAAATGCAATACATGTTACAGCATACTCAAACAATCAATTTATTCAAATCATGCTCAACAAACATTTACCCAAATTTTAACCCTAAAAGTTTCATGCTTGAACCTAAGGCTCTTGATGCCATTGTTGGTTTAAATCTAGGTCCCAAGATCAAACAAGTCATGAAAACATGCGTGAATACATCAACGGAGGTAGCGGAATACTCACATCGATCGGTTGAGTCGATTTGGAGACGAACGAAGGCCAAAAATGCACTGCCTTGGCGCATGAACTGCAGCAGTCCACTGTCTCCAAAAACAGAAATTTGAGATGCGAAACGGAGCTCCTAGCTTCGTCGGACGGATCCCGGCTCATGGTCGAACCTCCCTACCACCTTCGCAAGACTCGTAGTGTGCTAGCACTTGGATTTCTCACCATGAAAACCCAACTCTTGCTTCCCTAAAGCTCACGTTTTTCTGGTTCAAAACCAGTGAAGAAATGGCTGTTATTGCCGTGAGAGAGTGAGAGAGAATTGAGAGAGATGAAAGATGTGTATTAGTTGTAAAATGTGTAAAGACTTTTACTTATATATTTTCCAAAATAATAACAATTACCATTGTTTTTCTTTTCCAAAAAATCAAAATAAAAGGTAATAGTCTCCCACCAAACAACATCAACTATTCCAACAACTACCATCACTCAAAGTGTCACAAGTTGTCTTTTCAATCAATCAATCAATCACATCAATCAATCACATCACTCAAAGTGACATTTGATTTGACGCTTGATGTGACGAATGATTTGACGCTTGATGCGACTTGCGACGCCGCACTCGAATTCGAAATACGAATGCGCTCGCAATCACACTCGGGCTCGGGTTCGCTAATTCTAAATTAACGAATTTTCCGTCGCGTCGTAATTAATGATTACGCCTAGCGAATTCACTATTCACGTCGCTAACGAATTAATTCTAAATTAATTCGTTCGCCCGAATTAAAATCTAATTTTAATTCCGCGTCGAAATCTAATTTCGTTTAATATATCGAATATATTAATTTACCGATTAATTCCAAATTAATCGTTATCTCTCTCTAGACGATATTTTATCCTAGATAAAATATCTCTGTAATTAATCCTAGATTAATTCTCTCTCTCTTCTATATAATCCCAGATTATTCAAGAGTGCGAGTTGTGCGTCATCGGTGGATTATCGGGAAGCGACCCATGAGATCTCCGGATAAGTTGGCAGTAAATACGGTCGTCGGAGTATCCGAATCACGTACGTACCAAGTACTACGTTTACCGATTTACGAGACAAGGTCGACTCCTAGCAAAGCACCAAGTCTACCCAATTCTCCGGACATATCCATCTAAGAATATTAAGATCTGTATCAAGCGTAGTATACGATTGTATTGTGTATATCGGCCCAGTATCGGATAGTCACGTGCTAGGCCTGGGGCTGGATAAGTGTCTGCCCCGTACGAAGCACATGTCGGATGTCTGGTAACTAGTCTCTATAATCGGATATACATGACCTTGTCATAATATCCCGATGGGCGCGCAGCACTTAAGAGCACTAATACCGTATCCTGCGTGACATCATCTCCACTATGACTGGAGTGATACTTCCGTCTTGACATCACATCCAATGCACTACGATTCTCAATATACCCGGCATTGGCGTACACAGAACCGGTTAGAGTCCTAGACGACCTCAACTAAAGTATATCGATTGTCGTAAGCATTAGCGATGTAAGTCTCAGGTTAAGACTATACACACCTACCTTGATTTCGGCCTCCCATAGACACATATTCATAATACCAATGGGATTCCGAGGGGTCTATCCAGAGCGAAGCTGTTTCCCGTACCATCGGTGAAACACGACCTCCTATCGCACTTGCATAAGTATCCAATACATATATATATGAGAAAATGCCGTTGTGCCCTCACAACGCGCACAAGTGCAATACTAGCCTATTCGCATTATCGATGTCCAGTCTCGATAATACTCCGGCTAGGGATATTTAATGATTAATCCTTCGGGGACTGATACTGTCTCATATCATTCTCAGTCCAGGAACTAATCATAGGGACCTCTCTTCATTTATATATCTAAGGTGATCTAATCACAAATGATGAGAGTGCAATTTCCTTGTCACATAGTTAATTTGCTACAACAACACAATGATCTGTGCAAATTGTGACGCTATGGGTCATATATCCAACAGCGAGGCCCACTAAGCATCAGTGTGTGGGTGAGGCCCACGTCAGTATCAGTCTGGGGCGAGGCCCACATTAGTATCAGCTTATGGGCGAGGCCCACTTTTGTCAGCGGTGTTGGGTCGAGGTGCCCAGGGTCGAGATTCCCCCGTTGTCGGTTGTAGTTCCGGGATGTGTCCCAGGGTCGAGGTGCCCACTACATCATCAGTTTGAGGGCGAGGTCCCTCTTGTCAGCGGTGTTAGGTCGAGGTGCCCAGGGTCGAGGTGCCCTCGTTGCCGGTTGTAGTTCCGGGTCGAGATGCGTACCCAGGGTCGAGGTGCCCACTACATCATCACATTCACTGCGAGGTCCCTATTGTCAGCGGTATTGGGTCGAGGTGCCCAGGGTCGAGGTGCCCCCGTTGTCAGGTGCAGTTAGTGGGATGCGTCCCAGGATCGAGGTCCACTGCAGCATCAACTCAGCTCAAGGCAGCAAATGAGCCAGGTAAGTGAAAATGCATTGCATAACTTTGATAAGATTTTTCAAAGTCACACACTGCACAAGTCCCATCAATGTGGGGGCGACTGTAGGCATTGCATTTTTGCATGTGAAACCCGATGATGAGTCTCAGTTGGAGGCACTACCTTTTAAGTCGCGGAAGCCGCGAGAAACGGACGTCGGAAGGGAGGAGTCAAGAATTGACTTATATTCGGATTAAGTTCGCTGGTTTAGCTTCGGGTTACTTGTTGGTTTTCCGTTTTTAAGAAATTATTCCCGGCCCAAAACACTCACAACCACCCAACCTCGACCCAAAATCCCCGCAAGCCCCTTGGCCTTGACCTAAAACCCCCGCAAGCCCACACACCTAGCCCACACAAACCAAACCCACCAACCAAAGGCCCACACGCCCACACCAAGGCCCACACGCCCATTTACCTAATACACACCTAAATTAAATCAAATATTAAGTTAAATATTAATTAGATAATGTAATTAAATAAAATAATAATTAAATCATTTACAAATTAAATAAAACACAAAATCTAATCATGCCTAATTTAACAAATCAAATATGTTTTATACCTAAATTAAAAAGATGTTATGCCTAATTAAATCAATCCTAACCAATTAAAATATATTGTATTCCTAAACCAACACAAATTAGATATTCAAACTTCATAATCTAAACCAATCTTGTCTCCATCAAATCTTTGACTTTCCTTGCTCAATACCAAATCAAATCCTTGCTCTTAAAGCCAAATCCTATTCCTTGTGAGACAAGGAGTAACCCTAGCCATCTTCTATATAAACATGCACTAACCTAGCTCACAGCTCCCTCTCTAAGATTACTGTGGGAACACACAGGAAACTGGACGACGCATGCTGTTCCAGGCTCGGGGGCCTAGTTGGGAGTACGGAATAGCCAACGGAGGACTAAACCGGAGAATAAGGGAGATGCCACCCGGTGTGAACTGGGACAAAGACTTAAGGCCGCACTCACCCCTCGCAAGGGAATACCTCAAACCATTGGGTTCGGAATGGTCCCTTACTTATGCAACTTGTAATGTAAAGATTTATGCAATAATCCAACCAAGCCTATGACATATATTTCCAAGTGCAACACAATCCTAGATTCACATGCTTAAAAGTATAGTTTACATCTAACATACATGAAACCAAATCTTATTGCCAAATTCACATGCTCAAAAGTATGCCTTTGCAACAACAAGCACATAACGTCATAAGAATTCAATCATTCATGTAATATAAACCAAACAGTCATGGTAACATTTGCGTGTAATGTAAAGGAAATCAAAATGACGACAAATAATATTGTAGACGCATAACGAAAACAGACAACTAGAGAAGTAATACAAATGCATAGCGTACAAAGGGGTAACCATATGCTAAGATGGACATGTCGTAATGTGATGCAAGAGGATGTGTTTACCGTATGCGTTCGTGTAGCATTCGTATACGCATTCGAACGGTAAACAGAAGGTTCTCATTCGAGTAGCGTTCGTAAACGCGTTCGAAGGGTAATGAAACAGAATGCACACGTTCGCATGGCGTTTGTGAACGCGTTCGAACGGAAATGAAACAGAATACTCACGTTCGTGTGGCGTTTGTGAATGCGTTGGAACGGAAATGAAACAGAATGCTCACGTTCGTATGGCATTCGTGAACGCGTTCGAACAGAAATAAGACCTGATGCATGATAAGGCAAAATACATGCACGTTCGGTTGCGTTCGTAAACGCGTTCGAACGGGAACAGAACTGATGCATGAAATAGGACGTAATACATAAATGACAAATAGTACAATGCGAGGCGCGGCGAAGCATCGTGGTAAAGGATTTTAACCTCTTCAATTAGAGGACCTCTCATCGCACTTACTAAGCCCATGCGCTCGATCGCATCATGCATACAAACATAAAGACAATCATATCAAACTAAGTATGCCCGATTGAACGTATCTTGCTTTCAACTGAACACACATCAACCGGCGCGGCAAAGCATCGTGGTAAAGGGCTTTAACCCCTCCCCATAGGGGATCTTTCATTCCACTTACTAAGCCCATGCGCTTGATTGAACCATGCATAGAAACATAAAGAAAATCATATCAAACTAAGTATGCCCAATTGAACGTATCTTGCATTCAACCGGACACACTTCAACCGGCGCGGCAAAGCATCGTGGTAAAGGGCTTTAACCCCTCCCCATAGGGGATCTTTCATTCCACTTACTAAGCCCATGTGCTCGATTGAATCATGCAGGACTAAGCAACGTACAGAATTCAAGTGACGAGAAATAAATAAACCAAAGCAACACAAAACAAGAGAAGGTGCCGTTTACTCAAGTGGTACGTGGAGTTGTATCCCAGACCGCACTACCGTCCATTCGGATTCGGCTACGGAATTTACGTCTGGGTTTCCATCCTATATACCACAAGAGACGACACTCTTCCATTTCATTCAAGCCACAACATGCATCCATAAACGACTCTCATGTGAATAGAATTCAATAATAAAATAAACGAATATAAATTAATGAGAAAGTGCCCTCAGGTCTAACCTTTTAAATCACCTCTCGGATGTACGGTACACGATCGTCGGAAGGGTGGATGCTCCGCAACTCTTCCGGTTCACTGGTTCACTGTTCTCGTTCGTTGTCTCACTATTTTGAGTCATCGTTCTCCGTCTTTTGCTGCTGTTTTTGTTGTATTTCTGCTCGCCGTTTCAGCTCACTGTTTCAGGTCCTATTCTTCTGTTTCAGTGGACTGTTTTGATGTTCTTGGTGGACTATTTTGATGTTCTTGGTGGACTGTTTTAGGTGCTCTTTTGGTGTTTTTAGGCTACAGTTTTGGTGTGTTTGGGGAGGTATTGGGCTGCTGTTTTAAGGTGATTCAAGGGCTGTTTAGGCGTGTTTTAGGGGGTGTTTCAGTGATTGTAAGGGCTGTATGGGGGGATGTGTTCTCGTTGAAGGAGGGGAGGGAAGGGTTGTTGTGTGCGTTGTTTGTGTTTTGTAGTTTACGTGTGATATGGAGAGTGTCTTGATGTCTTGGGCGTGTATTAGAGAGAGTGGGGAGCCAGGGGTTGGCTAGGTTAGTGCATGTTTATATAGAAGAGAGCTAGGGGTTGCCCTTGTCTCACAAGGAAGAGATTTGGTTTCCAAATTAGGAATGATAGGAATGGTATATACAAGATTGAGGGGGGACAAGATATTTTTAAATTGGTAGATGTCTTATTAGATTAGGAAGTCAAATATATGATTGGCTTTAATTGGTTAGGATTGATTTTAATTAGGCATATCTTATTTTAATTTTAGTATATGAATTATTTAAATTAGGCATGATTTGTTTAGTTTAATTGGTAATTGTTTATTTTATGTTTGGTATATGTTTTATTTAATTATTTAATTAATTTAATTATTATCTTATTTAGTTAATTATTATTTATTTAAATTGGGATGTGTTTTATGGGCTTGGGCGTGTGGGCCAAGGCTTGGGCGAATTGGGTTTGATGTGAGGCTAGCAGCAAAACCAGAATTACCGACACCGTTCGAACGCCTCCTCGCACGCAGCACGAACGCCCGCTATCTGTTTGACGTTCGAACGAATTAACGAACGCAGCACGGACGAAAACAATGAACCTTGTTTATTCTGAATTCCCCCTTCCAATGTCCGTTTTCCGTGACCTCCGTGACTTAAAAGGTAGTGTCACCAAAATTAGACTCATCATAGGGACTTATGTGTAAAAATACAGTGCCTACAGTCGCCCCCACTTTGATGGGACTTGTGTAATGTGTAACAGTGACAATCCTATCAAAGTTATGCAATGCATTTTCACTTACCTGGCTCGCCAGCTGCCACTTGACTTACCATGTGTTGAGTTGAGTTGATTTGGATGGTGAGGTGCTGCGACCCCTGGTTCATTCCCGAACCGTGCTGTGATGTGGTCCATTCCCGAACCGTTGCCGCGAGATGTCCATTCCGGAACTGTTACTGTGAGGTGGTTCATTCCCGAACTGTTACTGTGAGGTGGTCCATTCCCGAACCGTTACTGTGAGGTGTCCATTCCCGAACTATTACCGTAAGGTGGTCCATTCCCGAACCGTGCTTGTGAGGGGTCCATTCCCGAACTGTTACTGTAAGGTGGTCCATTCATGAACCGTTACTGTGAGATGTCCATTCCCGAACTGTTACTGTAAGGTGGTCCATTCCCGAACCGTTACTGTGAGGTGGTTCATTCCCGAACCGTTACTGTGAGGTGTCCATTCCCGAACTGTTACTATAAGGTGGTTCATTCCCGAACTGTTACTGTGAGGTGGTCCATTCCCGAACCGTTACTGTGAGGTGTCAATTCCCGAACTGTACTGTAAGGTGGTCCATTCCCGAACCGTGCTTGTGAGGTGTCCATTCCCGAACTGTTACTGTAAGGTGGTCCATTCCCGAACCGTTACTTTTAGGTGTCCATTCCTGAACAGTTACTGTAAGGTGGTCCATTCCCGAACCGTGCTTGTGAGGTGTCCATTCCCGAACTGTTACTGTAAGGTGGTCCATTCCCGAACCGTGCTGTGTGAGGTGTCCATTCCCGAACTATTACTGTAAGGTGGTTCATTCCCGAACCGTGCTTCCATTCTTGGAGTGCCATTCCCGGCTTGTTCATTCCTGAGCTGTATTTCCATTCTTGGATTGCCATTCTCGGCTCGTTCATTCTTGAACTGTCCATTCCCGAACTATATCTCCATTCTCGGAGTGTCATTTCCGACTTGTTCATTCTTGAACTCTGCTCCATTCTTGGATTATATCTCCATTCTCAGAGTGTCATTTCCAACTTGTTCATTCTTGAACTCTGCTCCATTCTTGGATTGCCATTCTCGGCTCGTTCATTCTTGAACTCTGTTCCATTCTTGGATTGCCATTCTCGGTTTGTTCATTCTTGAACTGTCCATTCCCGGACTATATCTCCATTCTCGAAGTTCCATTATCGGCAGAACTGATCTGATGTGATGCGGGCCTCGCCCCCCAGAATGCCATACTCGGCAATGCTGATCTGATGTAAAATGGGCCTCGCCCCCAGAATGCCATACCCGGAAATGCTGATACTGATGTAATGTGGGCCTCGCCCCCAGAATGCCATACCCGGCAATGCTGATACTGATGTAATGTGGGCCTCGCCCCCAGAATGCCATACCCGGCAAGACTGATACTGATGCTGATGTGGGCCTCGGCCCTAACTGCTAATGCTACTGATTATGTGCCTCGCCCCCAGACTGATACTGATGTGGGCCTCGACCCTCGGGATTCATCCAAACTGATACTGATGATATGGGCCTCGCCCATGTGATTCGTTCCTGAAGATTGCTGACATTGTACTATTACTGCTTCTGGTTGGCTTGCATTCGGCGCTTTTTTTTTTCCTTTGAAACCTGTTTTTACAAAACAGAACAAACACGAAAGGATGCAAAATGCGTTACGTGTATGCATGCATGAATGTTCCTATCCCGTCGGGTTAGGTCTTCTGTCAATTCTCTTGGTGACTGCTTAGCCTTCTCTTCCTCAGAAAAGCTATTTCTTCAATCTGTCTACGTTGATCGGCTCGGTGAACTAATTCCCTTCCAAGTCTGATATCTTCACTGGCTCTATTTCCCAATTCTGAATGTCTAATCTATATCTTTTCTGTTTGCTTATTTCGAAGGTTCCCCGTGTTCATCACTGGATTCCATAGTACCAAGGTTGAATACTTTTCTCAAATATATTCATATTGCAGAAGAGTTCCAGCAAAATGAACGTCTTTATTATTGTTGAGAAAAAGAGTTCGAAAAAGTAACAAAATCAATGTCATTTAAAAAACTGGATCAAATAGACTAGGAGGAACATCTCATTATCCGAAGCACTGCCTTCTTCCTCGGCCTATGGTTCTTCACTGTCATCCATGTAAGAAGCTTGCTGGTTGATGGTTTCTTTTCATGGGTTGGGTATTTTATGGGAATCTATGAGATCTTGAATTTCATGCCTGAGGCAGGTGCAGTTGTCGGTGTCATGGCCATGTAGCTGGTGGAAGTGACAATAAAGGTTCACATTTATGTGTGGTGGTGGGGGGTGGAAGTGGCTTGCCTTCTAAGGGTTTCAAGATTCTTTGTCCCTAACTTTTCAAATACCTTCGACAAAGGTCTACCAAGGTTGGAGAATTGCCGGTTTCTGATGGCAGCGACTTCGGCAGTAGCGGGCTTTGTCTCAGAAGGCCCCCCAAAAGTTCTTTTATTCTGGCCATAAAACTTTCTGTTTTCAGCCTCCTCTTCCTCAATATCCATGACAGTTTCCCTCAACTGTCAAAATTCAGAAATCATCGAATTCATCCTCCTCAGCTTACCATAAATAGAGGGCTTGGTGCCCTTGATAATCATCTTAATTTGGTCTTTCTCTGAAGGCCGAGTCTGCATTTTCAAAAGCTGGCTTCTCCAGCGATCCACATACTCTTTGAAACTTTCCTCTGGCTTCTGCTTAGTGTTTTTCAAATCACGGAGTGACAAGTCAATTTCTAAGTCTGTGACATACTGCTTCAGAAAAGCATCAGCTAGTTCCCTCCAATCTTCCTTAACCTTCTTCTCAAGGCTATGATACCAAACCACAGGTGCCCCCTCAAGTGACATCACAAACATCTTTTGGACTTGGCGCTTGATAAAGGCCCACTGAACTCATGACTGAGACATATTGCTGCAGATGGACTCTTGGGTCTCCATCCCATTAAACTTGGCCATGTCGGGCATTTTAAACTGAGCTGGCAGCTGTTCTCCGAAGGTCATTACCCCTCATAATCTAACAACTCTTCATGTTTACCCCTCATTTTGCGGGTAACTGTTTCAATCTGATCCCGAAGCTTCTGAAATTCTGTCTGAGACCCAATCACTTTGCATGTTGCATACTCTGCTATGTCATCATCAAAAGTGGGGATATCTGTTGGTTGTTATCTAGGTCCCAAGATCATACAAGACATGAATTACATGCGTGAATACACCAAAGGAGGTAGCGGAATACTCACATCGATCGGTTGAGTCGATTTGGAGACGATTGAAGGCCAAAAACACACTGCCAAGGACGCCCAACTGCAGCAGTCCACTGTCCACGTTTTCAGAAATTGAGTTGAGAAAACGGAGCTCCAAGCCTCGTCCGACGGATCCCGGCTCATGGTCGAACCTCCCTACCACCTTCGCAAGACTCGTAAGTGTGCTAGCACTTGAATTTTCACCATGAAAACCCACTCTTGCTTCCCTTGTTCACGCCAAAATTGCTTCAAAAACAGTCCATTTTTCTGGTTTTGGGCGTGAGCTTTAGGAGAGAAATGAGAGAGATGAAAAATGTGTTAAGTTGTTAAATGAAATGCATTTCAAATATATCTTATATACTTGTGTGAAATTCACTAGCATTTGCCTTTAATTTGCATTTCATTTGCTTTTAATTTGTCAAACAATAAAAGCCATCAACTATTACTATTCCAACAACTTACATCACTCAAAGTGTCATAAGTTGTCTTTTCAATCAATCAATCAATCACATCAATCAATCACATCACTCAAAGTGACATTTGATTTGACGCTTGATGTGACGAATGATTTGACGCTTGATACGACTTGCGATGCCGCACTCGAATTCGAAATACGAATGCGCTCGCAATCACACTCGGGCTCGGGTTCGCTAATTCCAAATTAACGATTTTTCCGTCGCGTCGTAATTAGATGATTACGCCTAGCGAATTCACTATTCACGTCGCTAACGAATTAATTCTAAATTAATTCGTTTGCCCGAATTAAAATCTAATTTTAATTCCGCGTCGAAATCTAATTTCGTTTAATATATCGAATATATTAATTTAATCGATTAATTCCAAATTAATCGTTATCTCTCTCTAGACGATATTTTATCCTAGATAAAATATCTCCGTAATTAATCCTAGATTAATTTTCTCTCTCTTCAATATAATCCCAGATTATTCAAGAGTGCGAGTTGTGCGTCATCGGTGGATTATCGGGAAGCGACACATGAGATCTCCGGATAAGTTGGCTTAATACGGTCGTCGGAGTATCCGAATCACGCACGTACCAAGTACTACGTTCTACCGATTTACGAGACAAGGTCGACTCCTAGCAAAGCACCAAGTCTACCCAATTCTCCGGACATATCCATCTAAGAATATTAAGATCTGTATCAAGCGTAGTATACTATTGTATTGTGTATATCGGCCCAGTATCGGATAGTCACGTGCT
>SKCR01008811.1:0-23729 GCA_019454045.1 Zanthoxylum bungeanum | reverse complement strand
GTAGATCGGGTCGGTCTTGACCTTGAGGCATAATAAAAAATCCTCATTTCTCATGTGGACGTAGGTAGGAGTCACTCTCCACTGAACCACGTTAATCTCTGTGTTTAATCTCATCCGTTTGTCAAATTTGTGTGGTTCCCAATTAACTAAACAAATTCACTGTTCGATGGAGGTTTATTCGAGGGGGGAATTCACTATTTTACCATTCGAACGAAAAACATCTGTCACACACTTACTTTTCCTCTCTTTTAGTCTTCATAAATCTCGCTTATCTTGTATTTTGTCAAGTAAATCAAATAGAAACACAAAATAGAGCACAAGGGAAAATAAAAACATAAAAAGGGAGAAAAAGAAGAGTTATTAACTCATCTGAACAAAGCAATCCTTTCCACATTCTTCACTAAGTTCTCTTTGCTTCTCTCTTTTAGTGTTAGCACCCTTACGGTCAATTTATCTTCTTTTGGAGTACTGATAATTGATTTTCCAGAACCATTCTGCTGGAAAAAATTTCAGTTTGGTGCTCAAAGATCATCTTTCCTTTGTCCATATTTTGAATTTCAAGTTTCTCTTTTAACATAGTTCTTTTACTTTATACATAATGTCTCTAAATTTTAATCATGTGTGTATGTGTATATCTATAGATATATAATCTTTGTTTGTTTTGTTGTTGTGTGGAATGGGTAAAAGTTTTGGGTTGGTGTCATGAATGGACTTACAGCTAGGGCTTGTTGCAGGTATTGCCTGGCTTTCAAGCGACATCGAGTCAATGCTGTTCCTGCTCAAGGCATGAATCTTAAGAAAAAACATGAAGTAGGTCATTGGAATTCAATTAGTCAATATCATTTGTATTCTTCGATAATTATTTTTCTCTTTTTTCTTCCATGTCTCTTTATATTTGTGTCTTTCATCATAAGATGGTTATATTATATGTGGTTCTTGGATTTTTCATATTGCTACCTCGTCAATTTGTGATTGCTGGATTAGTTTTCATATTGCTACCTCGTCTATTTTGATTGTGGCCTTGCAAGCAGTTGGAGTCTCATGGAAAATTATGTGTTAATATAGCTCCCGAATCAGATTTTTCTGGCCATACTGGGTTCTTGATTTGAAATTACCTTACCATGGAAAAGGCGGCTTGCTGCAATCTGAACTTAAAGAGTATATGACCCTTCGCATTGTGGACTGCATTGAAACTTATTTCTAAATTCAATTCAATATAAGGTTAGTACAGAGGTATAGAGAAATCGTGAATTGCATTCCTATTTATTGTGGTAATCCAGGTAGCTCATCCAAAGGAGAGTATTCATACCTAAAGTGATTCAAAATCTTCAAGTCCCCAATTTTTAATAAAATGCTATATGCTTACAAAAGGGTTAGTTGTAGGGGATTTAATTTTGAAATATGTAATATTTTTAGCGTCGATTTTTTTAGACGACATTAAAATATCTGTAATAATAATAATTATTATTATTAATGATAATTAGCGTCACATACTTCATGTATATATTTAGCGTCGCCTATTTGGTGATGCTAAAAATCCTTTAATAATAATATTATTATTTATAAATAATTGAAGATATTTATGTGCATTACACGCGCGCACACACATATATTATTCTTTACATGTTACAATAAACTAGTCATAACCTAATGATAACTATGCTACAGTTTCTACTCTTGAGGTCAAGACTTCAAGTCACATCAATTGTAATAATTTGTAGAATTATAAATGTGGGCTTAAGCCCACCGTTGGGTGATACTAGAATCTAGGTGTGAGGCCCCACTCATGGTTGGTTAGGTGGGCTCTATGGTGGGTCCCATAATAAGTTTTTTTAAGACAGTTACAGAAATTTCATTTCAAAGATTTAGCGTCGCCTAAGCTTATTCGCCGCAAAATATAATTATTGATAACTATATATATTTAATTTTTAATAGATTTAGCGTCGCTGATTTGACAATAGTAAATGTCAATTTGGCGACGCTAAATGTCAAAATTTAATATTGATATTTTTGTTGTCGAGGCTAAAACTTTTCCACGATCAATTTTTAGCGTCCATTTTCTGCGTCGTCATATTTCGACGCCAAAACTTTTAGCATCATTTTTTTCATCAAAACTAAAAAACTGTTTTCTTATAGTTTATGGTGTGTGTAAGAGACCTCCCTTCTCTCTCCAACTATTAAAAACAAATGAATGTTGAGTGATTTAATGCAAATTTTACAAGTGGTGCGAAAAACAATAAGAATATCACATGACCAAAACATATGAAGTCAAATACTTGACTATAAATGGTCTTATAACAAAAAAATGACATTATAGTATTGGTTACTTCAATGTAACCTGGAAGTCGCAAGTTTGAGTGGCTGAAATTGTCTCTTTATAAAAAAAGTAAAGGTAAGGTTGTGTATATATTGAATTCTCTCCAGAGCTTACAGTATGGGAAGTTTCATGTGTCGGGCCATCTTTTATATCAATAAAGATGACATGGTAGATGATCCATGAACCAAGGGACTTCGACCCAATGTTTATGTGAAACATGTTGTTAGTATGGATTTAGTTTAGTCTTTCGATATCCTAAGTTAGTGAGAGACTTACTTGCTCTAGGTTTTTGTTTGTACATTTACGTAATTCATCTTGGATGTTTTGTAATGATTATCAATAAATATGTATCTTCATTGGAAGATATTATTGTTTATTGTATGTATATCGTTATGTAAAGACTTATGATTGGTGTCAATCATAAGCATATGCTTGGGGCATATTATTAAAACCCTTAGTTGTATGTCTTAAGACACATAAAGAATATCGCAAGATAATAAGGAAATACAGTTAAGACATACATACTTATTATTTAAGCTATTATTGATTTCTCATACATGGTTGTGCGGCATAAAGTATAGAAATTGGAGACCGACGAGAATATAGCATATATTTATTAGATCATAAATTGAGTAGTATGGTATCTTTCCACTTTATCACATCATATTCATGTCGATAAAATTATGATATGTGTGACCATGGAAGATATTATATCGTATTATATTGTAGCTATTGCTATGATTCGATATCCATAGTCATATTAGACAATATGGTGATGTAGAGTTGGTTCAAAACTAATTTTTGATCAGTAAAGTAATCTTAACCTTAAAATTATATTCTCAAAATTGTTTATTGAATTTTTCACAACTAATATCGTCCACTTAGGAGAGTGTTAGATATTTCTCATTAAAGAGGGCTTAATTAATTGTGATTTTATTTTAATTAAGGGCTAAGATAAATGTTTATTATGAAACATAAAAACCCAATACAATTGATCAAAGTATAGTGGGTTGAATTCTAATTTAATTGATGTCGTGATTGAAAATTGAAGTGGGCTAACATGTCGATGGACTTTCTTAATGGGTGAGTCCATAATTACAAACCTGTTTCATTTTTTTTTGCTGCTCAGTATCATGAGTTTTAAAACACATTGGGTTTGTTTATTTCATATTAGTTGGTTTCCTTGTTACCTTCCATCATTTACAGCAATGGTATTTGGCATATCTTTATGCACTCCACATTTTTATGGAGATGGTGTAATTGTCAATTTTTTTTTTTTTTTTTTTAAGTTTTTTGGTTTCTAAGGAAAAAAATCAATGCATATGTTATTCATTTTATGAGATTCCATATAGCGAATCACTTTTCATTTCAAGTTCCTTTCTGAATATTATCTAGAAGTAATTATAACAAGTGCTTCAGTTGGACGTCAAGGGAACGCTTTGCACCGCCAACTGGAGTCTCAATTGCATATTGAAGATCACATCTTTCGATCAGAAACACTGTGACATCGGTTACTGACTCGTGTATCCCACAGAGTTCAAGACACGTAAATTACAACTTGTTTAATTTTTGGAGCTTGCCAGCTTGCAGTTGAATTAATAACAATCTTTTTCTTTTGATTCGTTGAAAATCTCACCGTTAAATCATCTCTTTCGGGTTTAAACAGAGTAGGTAAAACCATCGACTGTCCTAGGCTCTTACAAGAAATGCACTCTTTGAATTCGAACCTAAAACCTAAACGTGAGATCATGAACCATATATCATCAAACCACGTCCCTTAGACTTCCTTTGCTTCTCATGAACAAGAAAATCCTAAAAAAATGAAAAGGAAAAAAAGCATTGGAAAAGCCCTGCATTTATTAGGAAAGCCTCCCAGGAGCGAAGTACACATTCAAAGGGCTTGATTTGATAAGTATCAGCTCAAAGTACTTGATGGAAATTTGATTGGTGGGCTATTTGAAATACTTATAAAATTCATCATGCTGATGATAAGTCATGACATGATCCAGGCCATACATGGAGCATCAAAGGACATGGCCAACAACACAATGGAGCCATTACAAGTACCAGAAGGGCCAATCACAAGACAAAAGGCCAAAAGAATCAGAGAAGTAATGGCGGGATTAGTTCAGAGTTTTATGGCCGACTGCAAAAAATAAATAGAGACGAATGTGGGCTTCAATGGAGAAGGCTCAAAGCCACTTCACTTGGCCCAAATCAGTTCTGAATGAAGCTTTATAGGCCTTTGAAGACTTAAAGACTTTGCTATTTTTGTAATTTCGTATTTAGGAGCATTATTGTCTTTATATCTTTAGGGTTTCTTTTTGTAATACTATTTAAGCTTGCCTTCTTCTTCATTTTAGGTTAATCACGAAATTGTAAGAAAACTCTTAAGCTTGTGCTTTTGGCTATGGCTGAATTTCTTGTAAGGGAGGGATTCTCTTTTCAAGTTTGAATCGACTTATCTAAGTTTAGCAAACTTAGTGGCGTCTCCATTTGCTAGCAAAACACACTGATTTCATGTTTTGAGTTATCATGGGCAATGTTTCATGGTGGTTTAGGGATAATCTTGGATGAGTTTTGTTCCTACAAAATCATTGATTAAGGTTCTTAGGGCTTAAGAAAGAATACTTGGGGTTTGCTTGGTTTTCGAATCCAAGTGAGTTTCTTGTCATTTGGTATCAGAGCTCAGGGTTCCAAGGTATGATTTCATATCTTAATTCGTTGTTTGATTCTGTTTTAATTTTTGTTCTTTGTTGTTATTGTTTCAGTTCTTGTTGGATCTTGTTTTTATTTTTGTTTTCGTTTTGTTGTTCTGGGTTAATACTTTGTTCTAAAATTTTTCTGTTAAAATCTGGGTTTTCTTTTCCATCTCCATATCAGTTCGTCATTGTTATTAATTTCTGAATCTGAGTTTTTTAGTGTTCTTAATATCAGTTCGTCATGTATATTTGTTTCTGTATCTGGATTTTGTTGTATTCTTCATATAGTTCATCCTTAACATTCTATTCTTTAGCCTATGTTGAAGAAATAAGCATGTTCTTAAGAGGCTGTGTGAATCATTCCTGAAAACCTAGTGAATCATTTGAAACAAAAAAAAAAGAGGAAAAGAAAAATAAAAAGAAAAGAAGTTATGACAAATTCATCTTGAAAAGAGAACATCCATACCAGACTTCTTACAGAATTAGACTTTGATTTCCGTTTCATATAAGACTTGAACATCAATGGGTTAATACTTATCATTTTTCTTCTCAGACTTGAGTGACAGTGATCACTTGAGTAAAAAAAAAAGGTAAAAAAGTAGAAAATTTTGGTTAAATTTAGTTTGTTCCATATTGTCATTTGGGTGTCCGTGGAGGGTATTCCATCAAAATTTCTATAGAGGCGCCAAATTTTCTCCCAAAATTGCATACGACCGTGAATTTGCATGCTTATTTGTTTCTCATCGTGCTAATTGTTTATTTCCTTATTCCAAATACTCTAGCTAAAGTATTATTGATTGAGTCTTCGTCATTACTATTCTTATTCACATTTTTCCACATGCCCAATATATATATTGGGTCTTTGTGTTTCATACTGGCTTGAGGACTACATTTGGTTGTGTATTCTTGGATTGAGTGTGATTCTCATTTGAATTGAGGAAGAACTCAAAAGTTGTAAAAGGCAGTGATTGTGAGCACAATATCGGGTAAAAGCCAATAGAGTGCAAACACCAGTGGAGTGGTACCATTCGAGTGTAAACACGTGAGATTATGAGGATTTACATATTTGTTTTACTTTCTTGTTATTTCTAATATATTTGTTTAGTGTTGAGATGACAGGTCTAACCATTGATGAAAAGCTTGAGGCTTTAGATAGAAAATTTACAGATATGATCAAAAACATGAATACTGCTTTAGAGAGATTGTCCAAGAGTGTAGGGAGTATTCAAACTTGTAGTGGTCCCAGAGCACCACCACCTCAGCATATACCGCCATCTTAGAATGTACCACCACCTCAGAATGTGCCACCTCGACATATCCCACCACAGTATGTACCACCAGATGAAGAGGAAGATGAAAATGAGTTTGATGATTATGATGGTCTTGATGATGTGGATGAGAGATTTCAGCCAGGGCATGATATGAGGCCTAATAGGAGGTTTGATAGAAGAAATGATAGGAGGGATAGAAGATTTGATGGTAGGGGTGTATTTGATGATACAATATGGGATTATGATCGGAGGGGATATTGTAGACGATGAGATGTATATGGTGATCTAGGTAGCATCAAGATCAAGATACCAACCTTTCAGGGTAATAATGATCCCGAGGCTTACTTAGAATGAGAAAGGAAAATTGAGCTGATTTTCAACTGTCATCACTATTCAGATGAGAAGAAGATCAATCTGGCAGCAATTGAGTTTACTGATTATGCTATGATTTGGTAGGATCAGATTATTTCTACTCGGAGGAGAAATTATAAGAGACCGGTTCAGACATAGGAAGAACGTAGAGGTCTCATGAGAAAGAGGTTTATACCCAGCCATTACTATAGGGAGTTGTATCAGAAACTACAACATTTGTATTAGGGGACCAAGAGTGTTGAGGACTATTACACAGAAATGAAGGTTGCCATGATCAGGGCAAATGTGGTTGAGGATGCGGAGGCTACTATAGCACGGTTTCTAGGGGGCTTAAATAGAGAGATTGCCAATATTATGGAGTTGCATCACTATGTTGATTTGAAGGATATGCTTCACATGACTATCAAGGTAGAAAGGCAACTCAAGAAAAAGTCCATATCCAGATTTAGTACTCATGCTACTTCTGCATGGAAAGGGAAATGGGTTCTGAATGCGAAGTGGGATGGAGGCTTTGACAAGCCTAGAGACGAGTTCAGTGGAGGCTTTAATAAGCCTAGGGCCGAACCTAGTGCCAAAGGTAAAGAGGCTGCAGAACCGAGCAAAACTAGACCAAAACCTGAGGGTATAACTACGAGAACTAAGGATGTCAAGTGTTTCAAATGTTTGGGCATGTGACATTATGCTTCACAATGTCCCAACATGCGCACCTTAGTGATTAATAAGAAGAGTGGAGAGGTTTACCTTACTGATAGTGAGTTTGAGGATGAGATGCCAGAGTTAGAGGATACTAGTGACTAAGAGGGAGTTGCACACCCACTGGATAACTTGTCCTTAGTTGTCAAACGTGCTTTGAGTGCACATGTTGTTGAGGATGAGAGTGCGCAGTAGAGGGAGAACATATCCCACACTAGGTGCCGTGTGAATGGCAAGGGGTGTAGTATGATCATAGATGGGGTCAGATGTACTAATTTTGCTAGCACAATTTTGATTGAACGGTTGGGGTTGAGTTGTTTGAAACACCCCAAGCCTTACAAATTGCAGTGGTTAAATGATTGTTGAGAAATAAAGGTGACAAATCAAGTATTGATATAATATTTTTCAAATCTATAATCTTTTTATTTAATGAAATATTTTCATTCATAATAGATTCGCAATCACATATTTTTGAGCTAGATGGCATATTAGATATTCTATATTCAAGTTCTAGTTTTTCACTTCTTAAACATGCAATTTCCATTTCATACTTTTCATTTTTCTCAGTAATTAATGCATGATCATTTAATAATAATGAATGCTCATTTTTAGTCATTTTATTCTTCTTTTTAAGTAATTCACATAACTCATGTAATTCATTAAAAGCATCAAGTAATTCATTATATTGGGGAGAATTATGTACATTTTCTTCTTCGCTTTCAAAAAAGAAGTCGTCATCCTCGATTGTTATAAAGGCGATATTTTTTCTCTTTAGTTTCTTCCTCGGATGAGCTTGAGCTAGAATCACCATCGCTCCAAGTGGAAATAGCTTTCAATGCCTTTTATTTGAATTTTCTTAATGGGCAATCAGTAGCTATATGACCCGATTTTTCACACTCATAGCAAATTAATTTCTTGTACTTTCACAGCCATTTTACTTCTTTCTTCTCATCCATTCTTGATTTTCCTTTAAGCTTTTCGGATTTGAGGAACTTCTTGAATTTATTTGTCATATGTGCTAATTCATCATCATTCTCTTCTTCTTTATTACTTGAACTAGCATCATCTCTCTGTCTCACTTTCAAGGCTAGATTATTCCTTACTCTTTTATCATCTTCCTCATTTTTATCCATTTTGATCTTCATTTCATACTCTAGTAATTTTCCGACCAAATCATCAAATTTCAAAGTGTTCATGTCATTTGCTTCTTTGATGGAGGAGGTATAGCTTCTATAATCTTTAGGGAGTGATCTAAGAGTCTTCTTCACTTGATCACTTGGACCAATGATTTTCCCTAACGCATCTAGATGGTTTATGATAACTGTAAATCTTGAAATCATGTGATCAATTTCTTCATTGTCTTCCATTTTGAAGCTATCTAATTCGCACATGAATCGGTTGATTTTTTACTCTTTCAATTGGCTAGTGCCCTCATTGACCATCTCTAAATACTTCCGCAAATCGTATACATTTCCACATTCCGAAAGCCTGTTTATTTGACTCTGATCAATAGCACAAAGGAGTTGGTTGAGTGCATTGGCATTTTGTGAGACAATTTTGAAATCCTCATCATCCCAATCTAAATTTGTCTTAGGAATCTCAACACCATTTCTTGTAGGGGTTTTTAGGGGGTGAATCCGGTAACGCAGCGGAAGCGGTGAAAATCCGATTTTCAAATTTCAAAACTTTTTCTCGGATTAATTAAATAAACATATTTATTTAATATTCCAATAATCAAATTATGAAAATAAATTCAATAAAATAATTTTAAGTGAATTTACCGAAATACCCTTGCTTTGTATTTTTGTCCATTTTAGTCCGAAATTGATCAAATCAATTTTGAATGATTCTAAATCATTTCCAAGATGAACTTATGATGTTCAAAACATCAAAACACCAAAGAAACCAAAATCCCCAAATATCAAGTCCTTGGCCGAGAGCCTCCTTTAGGCTCCAATTTGTGCATTTTGCACTTTCATGCTTCAAGACACATCCAAATGAAATCCAATCAACATGAAACTTTGTATGCATAATATACACACAAAAATACACAACATATATGAAAATCCCCAAATTTGGAATTGGTCATGAACCCTAATGTTTCAATTTCCACAAATTGGACAAATTAGACCAAATACATTAAATCAATTACTTCAATCATCATTCTTCCATCCAATCCAAGTCTCAACACAATGAAACAACTCAAGATCAAATCTAGGTCATTTAAGAGTGGGTCAATAACTCTAGATTAGCAACATGGTTTCCAAAACCTTAAAAGAATAGTTATAACTACAATAGTTACAACACTTCCTTCATTACACATGCTTTACACTTCACCAAAACTTCCATCAACAAAAACCACAAGGAACAAAGAAAGAAACATCCTAAGAATGTCATATATTAAAGCCTAGAACCTAAGGAACAAATTCCTTACTAATAGTAAGTTTGAAAAACTTACTAAATTTCCAAGCTTTTTGAACTTTTTCTTTCTTTTTCTCAAGCTTCCTTTAGCTTCTTCAATGGAGATTTATATTTTGTGAAATGTATTAGGTTAACCAAATGAAAAGCAAATGAAAACAATATATACTTGTGCATATTAGCCTTGGCCGAAATTTGTAACAAGTATATACCAAATTTTTTCATTTCAAATTCATTTCAAAGTCATTTGTTATCTTAATATAAATATCTAAAACTACTTTATAGATATTTATTTAAGTCAACAATTGCAACTAACATCATTTACTTTAAATATCCTAATGTAAGATATTTATATTTTAATTAATTTAATCATTTAACAATTAAATAATTAATTAATTAATCAAATACAAATATATTAAATATATGTATAATATTTACATTAAATATTAAAAACATATATTCATTAGGATATAAGTCAAATAACTCATTTTAACTATTAATTAATGTGTATTTAAATTAATCAAGTATTAAATGTAAATACATAATAATTAAGTAAATGACTATCTAGTCTCTTTAGCACGTATCTTACGTTTAACCATTAAACGACTTTATAAATAATCAATATTATTTATTAATGTTGCTCTAGTGCTCTACGAGTATGTTTCATTATTGAGACTCTCTAGATTCAGGTATATCCGTCACGAAATCAAATTTCGTGTCCATAATCTATCCACCCGTAGATTATGACGATCACGGATAATCTCGCTGAACCATACAGGTCGAGGTCATGGCAAATGTATAATTCCTCCGTCACAGGTATCCGGATAAATCCCAGAGATATAGATGTAAACGCCAAATCTCTATCGGGATTATCCAGTCGACTATTCTATTAGCAATCTCAAAAAGAATGTTTAGAACTAGCTTCTAAACTTTACCACGGGCCCATGGTTTTATCTGATTGCTAATCATATGGACTACCTATGCTCTGATACACAGAACTGACAGATCCTATCTTGATACACATAGGACACCCTGAGGATCTATCTACACCCAACGAACAGGCAGAGGTCTGATCTAAATAGATCGGTGACGTGACTGCCGTCTAAGTGTAGAAGATGTCTCATGTGCCCACAATGGCATCTCAAGTCTAAGAATCACAAGTGCTACTCAACCCAAGAAGATTCTTATTGACGCTGGTGTACCATCCATTAAGAATCTTCGGTGATTCGTTCAGTGTTTATCCGCTATAAACACCTACACGTCTATACTAGTCTCCAAGACTAATGGTTCATTGAGAAACCATTGGAATCATATATTCCAGTATACAACATGTACCGGTCTCAACGGGTTTACTATACTGACCAAGTAGTGTAAACCTTGACCAGGAACTGTCTGAGAATGACAACGTCATGATACATCTCAATGTCCGTTGCGACGCTTTTGCAACTGTATCATGACTAATCATTCTAGGGTCATTACGTCTTTACCATATAGAAAGATAGATTATATTATAGAAATTGCATATATTATTCATAATAATAATGTTTTACATAAGTATTTAACAGAAATACAACCGGGAATTGGCGCTCTGAGCACCAACCCCAACAAAATCTCCCACTTGCTCTAGTGCCAATATCGATTGTATCTAATACCCATCGACTCCACGTGTTTATCAAACAACTTCGGAGGTATGGCCTTCGTCAGCGGGTCTGCTACATTATCTTCACTCGGTACCTTACACACGACAATATCCCCTCGCGACACGATCTCTCAAATGATGTGGTACTTGCGTTCCACATGCTTCGACTTCTGATGCGCCCTCGGTTCCTTTGCTTGCGCAATGGCTCCAGTATTATCACAGTATAACGGAATCGCATTCTCGATACTTGGGACAACTCCCAATTCTATGATAAAATTCTTTATCCACACAGCCTCTTTTGCAGCTTCAGAAGCTGCAATATATTCCGCCTCAGTGGTGGATTCAGCTGTCGATCCCTGTTTGGAACTCTTCCAACAAACTGCACCTCCGTTAAGGGTAAAGACAAATCCAGATGTAGACTTTCTATCATCAGGATCCGATTGGAAATAGGAGTCTGTATACCCATTAACCTGCAGTTCGTTTCCTCCATAAACTATTAACTTATCCTTAGTACCTTTAAGATACTTTAGGATATGTTTAATGGCCATCCAATGGTCATTACATGGATTGGACTGATATCGACTAGTTACGCTAACAGCGAAACTGATATCAGGCCTCGTACATAACATGGCATACATTATGCTACCCAAACATGAAGCATAAGGTTGGTTAGACATTCTAACCTTCTCATCTTCTGTCTGTGGACACATCTTCTTGGAAAGATGAATCCCATGTCTGAACGATATGTTTGCTGTCTTACAGTTACCAAAGCTATACCGTTCCAAGATCTTATCTACGTACGTTGATTGGGATAACCCAATCAGCCTCCTTTGTCTATCTCTATAGAGTTTTATCCCTAAAACATAGGAAGCTTCTCCCAGGTCCTTCATGGAGAAATGCTTACAGAGGTACGCTTTGACGTCTTGCAACATACCTAAATCATTCCCAATGATTAGGATGTCATCAACACATAGGACTAAAAATACGACCATGCTCCCACTGGCCTTCTGATACACACAGGATTCTTCCGAATTCTTGAGAAAACCAGACGATCTAATAATCTCATCGAATCGAAGATTCCAACTTCGTGAAGCTTGTTTAAGTCCATAAATGGACTTCTTAAGCTTACATACCATACCCGAGGTTTCGCTGGATGCGAAACCTTCCGGCTGTTCCATATATATTTCTTCATCAAGAAATCCATTTAGAAAAGCCGTTTTGACATCCATTTGCCAAATCTCGTAGTCATGATACGCAGCTATAGAAAGCAAAATCCGGATAGACTTAAGCATTGCTACCGGTGAAAAAGTTTCATCGTAGTCGATGCCAGGTCGCTGCGTGTACCCTTTTGCTACCAGTCGGGCCTTGTAAGTTTCAACCTTACCGTCAGGCCCGCGCTTCCTTTTGTAAACCCATTTACAACCGATAGGAACAATTCCTTCGAGAAGCGGAATCAAGTCCCAAACTTGATTTTCATGCATTGAGTCTATCTCGGATTTCATGGCACTTTGCCATTTCACGGAGTCGATGTCCAACATCGATTCTCTATAGGTGAAAGGATCTGTCTCTTCAACTAAGAGAACATCCAGACTCTTTTCTTGTATCAAATACAAGCGTTCAGGAGGTCTAGATACCCTTTCCGACCTACGGAGTATGTGTGTTGAAGGTCCTTCATCTACTTGAACTTCAGGTTCCTCTGTTGGCTCGTTGTTTTCAGGTTGGACTTCATCAAGCTCAACCTGTCTATGATTACCACCTTCTGACAAAAATTCTACTTCTAGAAATTTTACGAAGCGAGCTACTAACACATTTCGATGCTCGGTATCATAGAACATATATCCCCTCGTATTCGAAGGATATCCAACAAACCTAAACTTTTGCCCTCGAGGCGAAAGCTTATCTTGCTGAGTCACCCTGACATAGGCAGGACAACCCCAAACCTTAATATAATTAAGATTTGGTCTCCTACCGAACCATATCTGATACGGTGTCGTAGGAACAGCATTTGAAGGAATCTTATTCAAAAGATGTGCGGCTGTTAAGAGAGAGTAACCCCATAAGTAATAGGGCAAATCTGTGAAACTCAACATCGATCGGACCATATCCAATAAAGTCCGATTTCTCCTTTCAGATACACCATTGTGCTGTGGTGTACCTGGAGGAGTATATTGAGCGAGAATCCCATTCTCCTTCATATAATCCATGAACTCACCACTCATATATTCACCGCCTCGACTGATCGAAGGCATTTAATATATTTACCAGTTTGTTTTTCTACTTCATTTCGGAACTCTTTGAACTTTTCAAAGGTTTCCGATTTATGTCGCATCAAATACACATAACCGTACCGTGATAAATCATCGGTAAAGGTAACGAAGTACGAATAACCACTGTGAGCAGTTTGACTTAGTGGACCACATACATCAGAATGTACGAGTTCCAGTAAGTTAGTGGCGCGGTGTCCAACACCAGAAAATGGGGCTTTGGTCATCTTACCCTGAATACAGGATTCACAAGTTGGATAGGATTCAATGGTAAGATCTGATATCAAACCATTCCTAACCAATTGGGTAAGGCGTTTAACGCCAATGTGACCAAGTCTCATATGCCAAAGTTCAGTATTATTAATTACAGGTAAACTACGTTTATTAACTCCAGTATTTAATATATCTTTTGAAGTTTGCAATGTATAATGACCATGCTGGTTTGGACAACAAAGGATCTGAATATTATTTTTATCATATAAATACAAAGAACTATTCTTAATATTAATACAAAAGCCTTCTGTATCTAATACAAAAAGTGATATTATATTAGCGACACATCCCGGTACAAAATGACAGTCATATAACAAAAGTGTCCCATTCGGCAATGAGATCTCGCATACTCCCACTGCAATTGCATCCAAAGAGTCTCCACTCCCGAACCGCAACTGCATCTCTCCAGGCTTCAGTTTCCTACTTTCCTTCAGCACCTGCAACGAATTGCAAATGTGAATAGGACAAGCAGAATCTAAAATCCAGCTGGATGTAACGGCTTCACAAGCCAAAGATAAATCAATAACTGGAAAAATAAAAGTACCTGATGTAGAAGCTCTGTCTCTCCTCACTTGAGCAATGTAATCAGGACAGTTCCTTTTCCAGTGCCCAACTTTGCCGCAGTGGTGGCATTTGTCTTCAGAAGCCCTTTTGGGCTTTGCAATCTTCGCCTGTTGTTGAGGACCAAAAGCCTTCTTCTTCTTCTTGCCTTTCTTGTTCTTTCCCTTGGACCATCCTTGGGAAGAAGCCGAAAGAGAAGTAGTTCTAGGAGGGCGAGTCGGTACTCCCTTCTTAAGGTCCTCTTCTGCCGTGAGCAACATCCTATGTAGCTCCTGGTAGGTACAGACAGTCCCGTGCATGTTGAAGTACATCACGAACTGGCGAAATGAAGCTGATAGTGAACCAAGAATGACACTCCTACCGAGAATGTCATTCAAGATGAGATTATGTTGCCTCAATTGATCGATCAAATCGATCATCTGAAGAACATGTGGGCTGACACTCTGCCCCTCATCCAGACGCGCATGGAATAGTTCCATGGCGACTTTATGAACAATCACTTGTTCCTGGTTCTCAAACGATTGTCTCAATCGCGTCATCATACTATAGGAATCTAGCATACCATAGTACTGTTGCTTGAGTTTCAGAGATAGTGAACTAAGGATGTATGATTTAACCCTTAAATCATCATCCTTCCAAGTTTCAAAAACTTGGCGTTCCTCCTCCGAAGCATCCTCACCCACTGCAAGGGGCAACGGACCCTCAAGAACATAACCCAGCTTTTCGGAATCGAGGACAATCCTCAAATCCAATTCCCAGTCTGCAAAGTTCTCAGCGCCTTTCAGTTTGTTCGCATCAAGCATACGCGCAAACTGATTTGTGGATTGTGCCGCTATCGCCAATCTATCATATAGATCACGAAAAACGGTTAGCAGAAATAAAGCAGTTTCATATAATATCAAAAGCATAAACTAGATCATGGATTTTTAATCTAATATGCCCCTCCCACTAAATCATGCAATACTGTAATCCCAAAACAGAATACAAATATTTAATAATTAAATTAAATACTAATAGTGAAAAGTGGATCCTGTGAATATATTTCGGCTCACAGCAGAGGCACGGTCTCGCCTACGTATATTAATCAGGTAGACAACTCATTTGTCAATCATTCACTAATGACTCCTAAGTATCCGGTCCTGGCTGTTTCTCGTTGTCGCTGCGAAGGCAGGCCCACAAAGAGACGTACCAAGGTTAAACTCGTCAATGATAAACTCATGTTACTTACGTAATCCTGACAGCTAGGGCACGTTCAGAATTCCGCTTTTACTTGAATTTACCTAGTATCTGATATACATCCGGTATAAATAAATCTTTATCGGCTACATCCTCACAGCAGAGGCACGGTCTCGGATGTAGTCACAAAGAAGTATTCATAAACCGTATTGACAAGACGGACCATATAACATGCATCAAATACATAATTACATTCAAACCTTATTAATTAGGGATTTTTCGATAAGTGTCATACACCCTAAATCTAACCAATTTAGATCCTAATAAGCATGCATAAAGTCAAGAAAACATGATTAAACATTGATTCAATGAAGGCTAATCATATTAGGTGGCCTAGAATCAGACTCGCTCTGATACCATTTTGTAGGGGTTTTTAGGGGGTGAATCCGGTAACGCAGCGGAAGCGGTGAAAATTCGATTTTCAGATTTCAAAACTTTTTCTCGGATTAATTAAATAAATATATTTATTTAATATTCCAATAATCAAATTATGAAAATAAATTCAATAAAACAATTTTAAGTGAATTTACCGAAATACCCTTGCTTTGTATTTTTGTCCATTTTAGTCCGAAATTGATCAAATCAATTTTGAATGATTCTAAATCATTTCCAAGATGAACTTATGATGTTCAAAACATCAAAACACCAAAGCAACCAAAATCCCCAAATATCAAGTCCTTGGCCGAGAGCCTCCTTTAGGCTCCAATTTGTGCATTTTGCACTTTCATGCTTCAAGACACATTCAAATGAAATCCAATCAACATGAAACTTTGTATGCATCATATACACACACAAATACACAACATATATGAAAATCCCCAAATTTGGAATTGGTCATGAACCCTAATTTTTCAATTTCCATAAATTAGACAAATTAGACCAAATACATTAAATCAATTACTTCAATCATCATTCTTCCATCCAATCCAAGTCTCAACACAATGAAACAACTCAATATCAAATCTAGGTCAATTAAGAGTGGGTCAATAACTCTAGATTAGCAACATGGTTTCCAAAACCTTAAAAGAACAGTTATAACTACAATAGTTACAACACTTCCTTCATTACACATGCTTTACACTTCACCAAAACTTCCATCAACAAAAACCACAAGGAACAAAGAAAGAAACATCCTAAGAATGTCATATATTAAAGCCTAGAACCTAAGGAACAAATTCCTTACTAATAGCAAGTTTGAAAAACTTACTAAATTTCCAAGCTTTTTGAACTTTTTCTTTCTTTTTCTCAAGCTTCCTTTAGATTCTTCAATGGAGATTTATATTTGTGAAATGTATTAGGTTAACCAAATGAAAAGCAAATGAAAACAATATATACTTGTGCATATTAGCCTTGGCCGAAATTTGTAACAAGTATATACCAAATTTTTTCATTTCAAATTCATTTCAAAGTCATTTGTTATCTTAATATAAATATCTAAAACTACTTTATAGATATTTATTTAAGTCAACAATTGCAACTAACATCATTTACTTTAAATATCCTAATGTAAGATATTTATATTTTAATTAATTTAATCATTTAACAATTAAATAATTAATTAATTAATCAAATACAAATATATTAAATATATGTATAATATTTACATTAAATATTAAAAACATATATTCATTAGGATATAAGTCAAATAACTCATTTTAACTATTAATTAATGTGTATTTAAATTAATCAAGTATTAAATGTAAATACACAATAATTAAGTAAATGACTATCTAGTCTCTTTAGCACGTATCTTGCGTTTAACCATTAAACGACTTTATAAATAATCAATATTATTTATTAATGTTGCTCTAGTGCTCTACGAGTATGTTTCATTATTGAGACTCTCTAGATTCAGGTATATCCGTCACGAAATCAAATTTCGTGTCCATAATCTATCCACCCGTAGATTATGATGATCACGGATAATCTCGCTGAACCATACAGGTCGAGGTCATGGCAAATGTATAATTCCTCCGTCACAGGTATCCGGATAAATCCCAGAGATATAGATGTAAACGCCAAATCTCTATCGGGATTATCCAGTCGACTATTCTATTAGCAATCTCAAAAAGAATGTTTAGAACTAGCTTCTAAACTTTACCACGGGCCCATGGTTTTATCTGATTGCTAATCATATGGACTACCTATGCTCTGATACACAGAACTGACAGATCCTATCTTGATACACATAGGACACCCTGAGGATCTATCTACACCCAACGAACAGGCGGAGGTCTGATCTAAATAGATCGGTGACGTGACTGCCGTCTAAGTGTAGAAGATGTCTCATGTGCCCACAATGGCATCTCAAGTCTAAGAATCACAAGTGCTACTCAACCCAAGAAGATTCTTATTGACGCTGGTGTACCATCCATTAAGAATCTTCGGTGATTCGTTCAGTGTTTATCCGCTATAAACACCTACACGTCTATACTAGTCTCCAAGACTAATGGTTCATTGAGAAACCATTGGAATCATATATTCCAGTATACAACATGTACCGGTCTCAACGGGTTTACTATACTGACCAAGTAGTGTAAACCTTGACCAGGAACTGTCTGAGAATGACAACGTCATGATACATCTCAATGTCCGTTGCGACGCTTTTGCAACTGTATCATGACTAATCATTCTAGGGTCATTACGTCTTTACCATATAGAAAGATAGATTATATTATAGAAATTGCATATATTATTCATAATAATAATGTTTTACAGAAGTATTTAACAGAAATACAACCGGAAATTGGCGCTCTGAGCACCAACCCCAACATTTCTATCCTTTTTCATATGCATATATGCACCTCTTGTAATAACCTTGTAAGATTGCACATCAACGGCTAGAAGGTAGTTTAACGTCCTCATCTTCCAATAATTATAATCGGTTTCGGTGTAGAAGGGAGGTCTAGTTGTTGAAAATCCTTCGGTAAGATTTGATGAGTTGCTTATAGATACCATGATCTCTTTCTCGGACGGTTAAGTCTTTGTTGAGAAAACCTCGCTCTGATACCAATTGAAATTTCCTACAAGCAAGTACAACAACCAATCTCTATATTCCCAAGAGGGGGGTGAATTGGGTTATTTTCTAATAATGCGAAATTTAAAATCTTTGACGATTTTATCTAGTTTTACCAATTAAGCCTTAGGTTGATTTTCTCTATTTCGATATATAACATATATGCAAGTTTCTACACAATAAGCATACAAATAAATGAAATCTTACAATAAGTAAATTGTTAAAGGTTAGAGAAATGACAATATAATTTATATTGATTCGGCCAACAATGCATGCGTCCACTCCCTCGAGCCGCGCTTGAAGATTTCCACTATCAATCGAGTTTCCGTGGCTCACCTGCAACCAAGAGTTTTAGCGACTAGGTTCACTCTAAACTTTTACATTTTGAGCTTTAGATAAAGGCTCACTCAAAAACCTCAAGTATGAGTTTTGTTCGTAGGCTCACTCAACAACCTTTACAATATGAGTTTTAGATAGAGGCTCACTCACAAACCTATCACAAGTGTTTGAATAAAAAATTTACAAATACACTTGAGTACTCACAAAGATAAAGAAGATTCTAAGTGTGAGTTGTCTACCCAAGTGTTCTAAACTCACTACTAAAGATTAAGAAGGTGTAGTGTGTGAGCTTTTTGTATGAGAGTGTATGATTATGAAGGTTAAAGAAAAATCTATGTTTTTGTCCTAGTGTAATGTATATGAAGGTTCTCTAACATTGAAAAAATGAATCGGGGCTCAATTTATAATAAAATATAAAGCAGCCCCAGACACTGGTATGTCGATCTGGCATAGTAACGGCTCTCAACGGTTATATTACCATTTTAAACATATATGTTAGGCTGGTATGGTCACCGGTAAGGGGACTAATTTGGTCCTTGCCGGTTCCAGTAAGCATGTATAGTAATAAGCTCATCGGTATGGACACCAGTATGGTTCGTGCCGATTTCAGTATGCATGCAGTGTTTGGTGACCGATATGGTGGCCGGTTTGATGCATGCCGGCTCCAGTAGCTATGCAATCTCCAAAAAGACCGGTATGGTAGGCCGGTATGTAATCAGTATGCAGTGTGTCGGTTCCAGAGAGCTTGCAAAACAGAGCATTGGACCGGTATGGAATCGATATGCTGGTCACAGTACAAAACGCAGGATTTGAAGGTTTAAAATATTTTGGACATGATCCTAATGCATCTATATGAATGTGTATGTGTCCTATGAGCTTAGATACTTAGATAAATAATTCATATTACATTTTAAAGCTCTAAGCTAAGACTAAGCAAGATTGTCTTCGTTTTACCACTAGTCTTCACATTCACGCTCTTCACCACCAACGTGCTTCGACATCTTTTTGTAATGTCTCAAGTGTTCACGTCATCAAAATCCATTACGCGATTGTGTCGCTAACATAAGTGACATGAGCTCACGTCAGAGTTAGTGGAATAGTAGATTTGTGAGCTTATATAAAGGGGTTGAAGTTACAATTTCAAGGGTTAGTAATTTCTGCATTACATAACTTGTAAAGTCAAGGACTTAAAAGCTTGAGATAGAGAGAGAAAGTTGGACAGTTACCCGACCACTTGAAAGAGTTGTACCGGGCTTGTTCAGCCCCTAGGTATTATATCATTGTATCTGTGCTTCCCTTATTTGTAGATCGGGTCGGTCTTGACCTTGAGGCATAATAAAAAATCCTCATTTCTCATGTGGACGTAGGTAGGAGTCACTCTCCACTGAACCACGTTAATCTCTGTGTTTAATCTCATCCGTTTGTCAAATTTGTGTGGTTCCCAATTAACTAAACAAATTCACTGTTCGATGGAGGTTTATTCGAGGGGTGAATTCACTATTTTACCATTCGAACGAAAAACATCTGTCACACACTTACTTTTCCTCTCTTTTAGTCTTCATAAATCTCGCTTATCTTGTATTTTGTCAAGTAAATCAAATAGAAACACAAAATAGAGCACAAGGGAAAATAAAAACATAAAAAGGGAGAAAAAGAAGAGTTATTAACTCATCTGAACAAAGCAATCCTTTCCACATTCTTCACTAAGTTCTCTTTGCTTCTCTCTTTTGGTGTTAGCACCCTTACGGTCAATTTATCTTCTTTTGGAGTACTGATAATTGATTTTCCAGAACCATTCTGCTGGAAAAAATTTCAGTTTGGTGCTCAAAGATCATCTTTCCTTTGTCCATATTTTGAATTTCAAGTTTCTCTTTTAACATAGTTCTTTTACTTTATACATAATGTCTCTAAATTTTAATCATGTGTGTATGTGTATATCTATAGATATATAATCTTTGTTTGTTTTGTTGTTGTGTGGAATGGGTAAAAGTTTTGGGTTGGTGTCATGAATGGACTTACAGCTAGGGCTTGTTGCAGGTATTGCCTGGCTTTCAAGCGACATCGAGTCAATGCTGTTCCTGCTCAAGGCATGAATCTTAAGAAAAAACATGAAGTAGGTCATTGGAATTCAATTAGTCAATATCATTTGTATTCTTCGATAATTATTTTTCTCTTTTTTCTTCCATGTCTCTTTATATTTGTGTCTTTCATCATAAGATGGTTATATTATATGTGGTTCTTGGATTTTTCATATTGCTACCTCGTCAATTTGTGATTGCTGGATTAGTTTTCATATTGCTACCTCGTCTATTTTGATTGTGGCCTTGCAAGCAGTTGGAGTCTCATGGAAAATTATGTGTTAATATAGCTCCCGAATCAGATTTTTCTGGCCATACTGGGTTCTTGATTTTAAATTACCTTACAATGGAAAAGGCGGCTTGCTGCAATCTGAACTTAAAGAGTATATGACCCTTCGCATTGTGGACTGCATTGAAACTTATTTCTAAATTTAATTCAATATAAGGTTAGTACAGAGGTATAGAGAAATCGTGAATTGCATTCCTATTTATTGTGGTAATCCAGGTAGCTCATCCAAAGGAGAGTATTCATACCTAAAGTGATTCAAAATCTTCAAGTCCCCAATTTTTAATAAAATGCTATATGCTTACAAAAGGGTTAGTTGTAGGGGATTTAATTTTGAAATATGTAATATTTTTAGCGTCGATTTTTTTAGACGACATTAAAATATATGTAATAATAATAATAATTATTATTAATGATAATTAGTGTCACATACTTCATGTATATATTTAGCGTCGCCTATTTGGTGATGCTAAAAATCCTTTAATAATAATATTATTATTTATAAATAATTGATGATATTTATGTGCATTACACGCGCGCACACACATATATTATTCTTCACATGTTATAATAAACTAGTCATAACCTAGTGATAACTATGCTACAGTTTCTACTCTTGAGGTCAAGACTTCAAGTCACATCAATTGTAATAATTTGTAGAATTATAAATGTGGGCTTAAGCCCACCGTTGGGTGATACTAGAATCTAGGTGTGAGGCCCCACTCATGGTTGGTTAGGTGGGCTCTATGGTGGGTCCCATAATAAGTTTTTTTAAGACAGTTACAGAAATTTCATTTCAAAGATTTAGCGTCGCCTAAGCTTATTCGACGCAAAATATAATTATTGATAACTATATATATTTATTTTTTTAATAATTTTTAATAGATTTAGCGTCGCTGATTTGACAATAGTAAATGTCAATTTGGCGACGCTAAATGTCAAAATTTAATATTGATATTTTTGTTGTCGAGGCTAAAACTTTTCCACGATCAATTTTTAGCGTCCATTTTCTGCGTCGTCATATTTCGACGCCAAAACTTTTAGCATCAATTTTTTCATCAACACTAAAAAACTGTTTTCTTATAGTGTATGGTGTGTGTAAGAGGCCTCCCTTCTCTCTCCAACTATTAAAAACAAATGAATGTTGAGTGATTTAATGCAAATTTTACAAGTGGTGCGAAAAACAATAAGAATATCACATGACCAAAACATATGAAGTCAAATACTTGACTATAAATGGTCTTATAAAAAAATATGACATTATAGTATATGTTACTTCAATGTAACCTGGAAGTCGCAAGTTTGAGTTGCTGAAATAGTCTCTTTGTAAAAAAAGTAAAGGTAAGGTTGTGTATATATTGAATTCTCTCCAGAGCTTACAGTATGGGAAGTTTCATGTGTCGGGCCATCTTTTATATCAATAAAGATGACATGGTAGATGATCCATGAACCAAGGGACTTCGACCCAATGTTTATGTGAAACATGTTGTTAGTATGGATTTAGTTTAGTCTTTCGTTATCCTAAGTTAGTGAGAGACTTACTTGCTCTAGGTTTTTGTTTGTACATTTACGTAATTCATCTTGGATGTTTTGTAATGATTATCAATAAATATGTATCTTCATTGGAAGATATTATTGTTTATTGTATGTATATCGTTATGTAAAGACTTATGATTGGTGTCAATCATAAGCATATGCTTGGGGCATATTATTAAAACCCTTAGTTGTATGTCTTAAGACACATAAAGAATATCGCAAGATAATAAGGAAATACAGTTAAGACATACATACTTATTATTTAAGCTATTATTGATTTCTCATACATGGTTGTGCGGCATAAAGTATAGAAATTGGAGACCGACGAGAATATAGCATATGTTTATTAGATCATAAATTGAGTAGTATGGTATCTTTCCACTTTATCACATCATATTCATGTCGATAAAATTATTTGATATGTGTGACCATGGAAGATATTATATCGTATTATATTGTAGCTATTGCTATGATTCGATATCCATAGTCATATTAGACAATATGGTGATGTAGAGTTGGTTCAAAACTAATTTTTGATCAGTAAAGTAATCTTAACCTTAAAATTATATTCTCAAAATTGTTTATTGAATTTTTCACAACTAATATCGTCCACTTAGGAGAGTGTTAGATATTTCTCATTAAAGAGGGCTTAATTAATTGTGATTTTATTTTAATTAAGGGCTAAGATAAATGTTTATTATGAAACATAAAAACCCAATACAATTGAT